>CM051234.1:37956072-38222083 GCA_027917425.1 Gastrophryne carolinensis
TAGACACTTTTGCTGTGCATGCTCTCTGGTTTTTGTGGCATCCCATTCTGTGACTACACCAGCCTCTATTTAATAGCATAATAACCATTTGCACTTATTCTCATAGAAATTAGGCCTGATAAAGACACTTTTGCTGTGCATGCTCTCTGGTTTTTGTGGCATCCCATTCTGTGACAACACCAGCCTCTATTTAATAGCATAATAACCATTTGCACTTATTCTCATAGAAATTAGGCCTGATAAAGACACTTTTGCTGTGCATGCTCTCTGGTTTTTGTGGCATCCCATTCTGTGACAACACCAGCCTCTATTTAATAGCATAATAACCATTTGCACTTATTCTCATAGAAATTAGGCCTGATAAAGACACTTTTGCTGTGCATGCTCTCTGGTTTTTGTGGCATCCCATTCTGTGACAACACCAGCCTCTATTTAATAGCATAATAACCATTTGCACTTATTCTCATAGAAATTAGGCCTGATAAAGACACTTTTGCTGTGCATGCTCTCTGGTTTTTGTGGCATCCCATTCTGTGACAACACCAGCCTCTATTTAATAGCATAATAACCATTTGCACTTATTCTCATAGAAATTAGGCCTGATAAAGACACTTTTGCTGTGCATGCTCTCTGGTTTTTGTGGCATCCCATTCTGTGACAACACCAGCCTCTATTTAATAGCATAATAACCATTTGCACTTATTCTCATAGAAATCAGGCCTGATAAAGACACTTTTGCTGTGCATGCTCTCTGGTTTTTGTGGCATCCCATTCTGTGACTACACCAGCCTCTATTTAATAGCATAACCATTTGCACTTATTCTCATAGAAATTAGGCCTGATAAAGACACTTTTGCTGTGCATGCTCTCTGGATTTTGTGGCATCCCATTCTGTGACAACACCAGCCTCTATTTAATAGCATAATAACCATTTGCACTTATTCTCATAGAAATTAGGCCTGATAAAGACACTTTTGCTGTGCATGCTCTCTGGTTTTTGTGGCATCCCATTCTGTGACAACACCAGCCTCTATTTAATAGCATAATAACCATTTGCACTTATTCTCATAGAAATTAGGCCTGATAAAGACACTTTTGCTGTGCATGCTCTCTGGTTTTTGTGGCATCCCATTCTGTGACAACACCAGCCTCTATTTAATAGCATAATAACCATTTGCACTTATTCTCATAGAAATTAGGCCTGATAAAGACACTTTTGCTGTGCATGCTCTCTGGTTTTTGTGGCATCCCATTCTGTGACAACACCAGCCTCTATTTAATAGCATAATAACCATTTGCACTTATTCTCATAGAAATTAGGCCTGATAAAGACACTTTTGCTGTGCATGCTCTCTGGTTTTTGTGGCATCCCATTCTGTGACAACACCAGCCTCTATTTAATAGCATAATAACCATTTGCACTTATTCTCATAGAAATTAGGCCTGATAAAGACACTTTTGCTGTGCATGCTCTCTGGTTTTTGTGGCATCCCATTCTGTGACAACACCAGCCTCTATTTAATAGCATAATAACCATTTGCACTTATTCTCATAGAAATTAGGCCTGATAAAGACACTTTTGCTGTGCATGCTCTCTGGTTTTTGTGGCATCCCATTCTGTGACTACACCAGCCTCTATTTAACACCATAACTATTTGCACTTATTCTCATAGAAATTAGGCCTGATAAAGACACTTTTGCTGTGCATGCTCTCTGGTTTTTGTGGCATCCCATTCTGTGACAACACCAGCCTCTATCTAATAGCATAATAACCATTTGCACTTATTCTCATAGAAATCAGGCCTGATAAAGACACTTTTGCTGTGCATGCTCTCTGGTTTTTGTGGCATCCCATTCTGTGACAACACCAGCCTCTATTTAATAGCATAATAACCATTTGCACTTATTCTCATAGAAATTAGGCCTGATAAAGACACTTTTGCTGTGCATGCTCTCTGGTTTTTGTGGCATCCCATTCTGTGACAACACCAGCCTCTATTTAATAGCATAATAACCATTTGCACTTATTCTCATAGAAATTAGGCCTGATAAAGACACTTTTGCTGTGCATGCTCTCTGGTTTTTGTGGCATCCCATTCTGTGACAACACCAGCCTCTATTTAATAGCATAATAACCATTTGCACTTATTCTCATAGAAATTAGGCCTGATAAAGACACTTTTGCTGTGCATGCTCTCTGGTTTTTGTGGCATCCCATTCTGTGACTACACCAGCCTCTATTTAATAGCATAATAACCATTTGCACTTATTCTCATAGAAATCAGGCCTGATAAAGACACTTTTGCTGTGCATGCTCTCTGGTTTTTGTGGCATCCCATTCTGTGACTACACCAGCCTCTATTTAATAGCATAATAACCATTTGCACTTATTCTCATAGAAATTAGGCCTGATAAAGACACTTTTGCTGTGCATGCTCTCTGGTTTTTGTGGCATCCCATTCTGTGACAACACCAGCCTCTATTTAATAGCATAATAACCATTTGCACTTATTCTCATAGAAATTAGGTCTGATAAAGACACTTTTGCTGTGCATGCTCTCTGGTTTTTGTGGCATCCCATTCTGTGACAACACCAGCCTCTATTTAATAGCATAATAACCATTTGCACTTATTCTCATAGAAATTAGGCCTGATAAAGACACTTTTGCTGTGCATGCTCTCTGGTTTTTGTGGCATCCCATTCTGTGACAACACCAGCCTCTATTTAATAGCATAATAACCATTTGCACTTATTCTCATAGAAATTAGGCCTGATAAAGACACTTTTGCTGGGCATAGCACTACTGGACCCTGCAAGGGCATCCCATTCTGTGACTATAGCAGCCTCTGTTAAAGACCATATAACCATTTGCTCTTATTATATTTGAAATTAGCCTGATAAAGACACTTTTGCTGGGCATAGCACTACTGGACCCTGCAAGGGCATCCCATTCTGTGACTATAGCAGCCTCTGTTAAAGACCATATAACCATTTGCTCTTATTATAATTGAAATTAGCCTGATAAAGACACTTTTGCTCGGCATAGTACTTCTGGACCCTGCAAGGGCATCCCATTCTGTGACTATAGCAGCCTCTGTTTAAGACCATATAACCATTTGCTCTTATTATATTTGAAATTAGCCTGATAAAGACACTTTTGCTGGGCATAGCACTACTGGACCCTGCAAGGGCATCCCATTCTGTGACTATAGCAGCCTCTGTTAAAGACCATATAACCATTTGCTCTTATTATAATTGAAATTAGCCTGATAAAGACACTTTTGCTAGGCATAGTACTTCTGGACCCTGCAAGGGCATCCCATTCTGTGACTATAGCAGCCTCTGTTTAAGACCATATAACCATTTGCTCTTATTATATTTGAAATTAGGCCTGATAAAGACACTTTTGCTGGGCATAGCACTACTGGATCTTTTTTGGGGGCATCCCATTCTGTGACTACAGCAGCCTCTGTTTAAGACCATATAACCATTTGCACTTATTATAATTGAAATTAGCCCTGATAAAGACACTTTTGCTGGGCATAGGCTTACTGCTGCCTGCCAGGTGCACTTCTGTTGAGGCATCCCATTCTGTAACATAGCATACCCCTCTTTATTTACACTGAGCAGCTCTCTTATTTACACTAAGCAGGCCTGTTGGAGGCTGAGTGTTACTGCTCACTTTTGGTGTGCATTATATTCTGTTTCATATAGACCCACCGCTGCCCAGGGTTTTTTTAAATATCACCTACTACCACGCCAGTTAGACTATGTCGGGCAGACAAGTGCCTGGAAGTGAAAAGAGGAGTGGCAGAGGCCAAGATTCCGCAGGCAGAGCTCGCATCAGACTGGGGGCCAGTAGCAGCAGGAGTCACGCTGAGAGACCTAATCTGCCAGTATCTGCTAGCGGTCGGGTCTCCACCAGTAACGCATCTGCCGTGGTAGATTGGCTGACGCACTCATCAACAACATCATCACAACTTACATCTGAGACCCCCAGTCTAGGGTCGGTAGGTTCCTCTGACACAACCCTGAGTTGGCATGCCCCGAGAGCAGTCCCTGTCCTCCCATTGCCTCTGTCCTACGCCGTTCCCTCCCCCAGCGACGTATCCTATGCTTTGGGTTCAGCTCCACTCTTTAGTGAGGAGGACGATCAGATACAGGAGGACAGTCAGCAGCTACTGCCCAGCCAAGAAATGGAGGTGGCTTCTTTAGCTAGGCAGACAAATAGTGATGTGGACAGTGTCGTGGGTGCTGCGAGCGTTCCAGCTCCTGCGCCAGACACTGTTGACGAATCCACGAACATCAGTGACGTACAGCCACAACTCGGTGATGATGATGATGAGGATGAAGCCGATCGCACTTGGGAGCCGGGTGAGGAAGGGGCTTCATCGTCATCATCAGGAGAAGAGGGGCGCAGGTTGCCCCGGAGTCAGCAGCTGAGGCAGCAAGGTGGTAGCAGTCAGCATGGGGGCACAATTCCAAAGGCTGGAGCCGGCCGGGGCCGGGGTCGGGGTAGAGCACCTGCTGTGCGGCAGTCTACCTTATCAGGAGGTAGTGGAGCAGGGGTTCCTGGAGTTGGCAACAGCAGCAGTGAATCAGTGAGGCCAGGGGGTGGGAAAAGTAGCTACTCGGCAGTGTGGCAGTTTTTCCTGAGGCATCCGCAGGAGGGTAACATGGCCACATGCAAGATATGTAGGCAAAAGGTGAAGCGTGGCCAGGGTCCAAATGTTGGCACCACGGCCCTGCGTCAACATATGATGCGTCACCATAAAGCGGCCTGGGAGAACCGAGGCTCCCAAGGGGTGGTCCAGTCTGCTTCCTCACCAAGTGAGCTCCCAATTTCTGCCAGCCAAGGCTCCAGCACCTCAGCCGAAGGCAGCTGTGCGTCATACCCATCCTCTGTCGCTCCTGCTCCTCCTCCTCCAAGTCATGCATCCCGCCAGCAATCCATCAGCGAAGCCATGTCCAAGAGACAGCAGTATGCGCCCACTCATCCTACGGCGCAGAAGCTGAATGTGCTCCTGTCCAAGTTGCTGGTGCTGCAGTCGCTCCCTTTTCAGGTGGTGGAATCTGCACCTTTCAGAGAACTGATGGCTTGTGCCGAGCCGAGGTGGAGAGTCCCAAGCCCTCATTTCTTTGCCAAGAAGGCAGTACCAGCGCTGCACACTTTTGTTGAACAGAAGGTGGGCCAGTCCTTGAGCCTGTCGGTGTGTAGCAAAATACATGGCAGCGCCGACATCTGGAGCTGTAACTACGGTCAGGGGCAGTACATGTCGTTTACGGCCCACTGGGTGAATGTGGTCCCTTTGCAGCAGCAGCAGCAACTTGGACAGGTCACGCCGCTTCGGCCTCCGCGCTCTCTGCCCATTGGGCCTGTGACACCGTGCGACTCGGCCTCCTCATCCTCCGCCATCTCCTCACCCTCCACTGTAGGCTCAAGTCTCAGTGCCCCTCCAGTCTACCATGTGTGCAGGGCACGGAGGTGTCACGCAGTGCTTCACATGGTTTGTCTTGGCGAACGGAGTCACACAGGGGAGGAACTGCTTAAATGTATTCATCAGGAAATCCAAACATGGCTTACTCCGAGAAAACTTAAAATGGGAATCATGGTTACCGACAATGGGAAGAACATTTTGTCTGCGCTGCGCCAAGGAAGCCTGACCCATGCCCCCTGCATGGCTCACGTCTTCAATCTGGTTGTCAAGCGGTTTCTGAAGTGTTCCCCCCATCTGCAAGATATCCTAACAACTTCAAGGAAACTTTGCATGCACTTCAGCCACTCCTACACCGCCAAACACACCCTTCTTGAGCTACAGCGTCAGAATGGTATCCCCCAACATAGTCTGATTTGCGATGTTTCCACCCGTTGGAATTCCACCCTTCACATGTTGGACCGATTATATGAACAGAGAAAAGCCATCACGGATTTCCTGATGATCCAAGCAGATAGGGGGACTCCCCTGTGTAACTTCAATGTCAACCAGTGGCAGCTCATACGTGACACCTGCCGTTTGCTCAGGCCCTTTGAGGATGCCACTTTATTTGTCAGTCGGCAGGATTACGGGATGAACGACGTGATTCCACTGCTTCATGTACTACAGCACATGTTGGAAACCATGGCTGGTCAGGGCACTGGAGACATGGCGTTTACATCTTACGGCCACATGAACCCCGCTGGAGCTGAACTGGAGGAGGAGGAAGAGGAGGAGGAGGAGTTGCCCAGCGAAACACAGTTTAGGCTTGGCGAAATGGCTGGTTTATCTAGTCAGCGGACAGGAGAGGAGGAGCAGGAGCAGCCAGAGGAGCTAGAGGTTTTTGAGGAAGGCGAGACAGAGGACCCGGGCACACCGTGGCAGTATGCAGTGGAGATGGAGACAGGTAGTCCATCCGAGTCACTTGCGCAAATGGCACGAAGCATGCTCACGTGCTTGCGTAGTGACCCCAGAATTGTTTCCATCTGTCGGCGGGATGACTTCTGGCTGTCCACCTTATTGGACCCTCGCTTCCGGCACAAAATGGGGGCATTTTTTAAACCCACCGAGAGGGAGGACAAACTCAACTACTACAAAGACATTCTACGTAGGCAGTTGGCCGATGCCTATCTGCGCCATGGTCCATACTCTCGCAGGTCTGACTCGAGGGGACCTCTGCGCTCACCTTCCACTGCCATGGCCGCTGGGGGGGTTGGCAGCAGCAGCAGCAGAAGCTCCATCAGCAGCAGCAGCCTCAGTCTTCAGTCGCTAATGAGTAGCTTTCTACACCCGCATAGTGAGGCTACTCATGAGCAGCAGGAAGACCTGGAGCAGGACCTCAACCAGCAGGTCATGTCATACTTTGACATGACCATGCCAACACACCTTGAGGATCCGCTGGACTTCTGGGCAGCCAAACTTGATTTGTGGCCGCAACTAGCAGAGTTTGCCCTGGAAAAGCTGTCCTGCCCGGCAAGTAGCGTGCCATCTGAGCGGGTGTTTAGTGCGGCGGGGGCCATAGTTACGGCGAGGAGAACTCGTCTGTCAACTAAAAATGTGGAGAGACTCACCTTTGTCAAAATGAATCAGGGATGGATCAGCCAGGATTTCCACCCACCAATGCCTGATGCATGCGACTAGGTTCAGCATGGTGCCACGTTTTACACTTTCCAAATGGTGCAAAACATATTTATGTCTTTAGGCCATTTTTTGGGCTCCTGCTGCTGCCAACTTCTGCCAACTCCAGGGTGTGATTCATCCAATTTTTGGGCTCCTGAAGCCAACCCCAGGGTCTCTTTAAAGTAATATTTGGGCTCCTGCTGCTGCTACTGCCAACTTCTGCCAACTCCAGGGTGTGATTCATCCAATTTTTGGGCTCCTGAAGCCAACCCCAGTGTCTCTTTAAAGTAATATTTGGGCTCCTGCTGCTGCTGCTGCTGCCAACTCCAGGGTGTGATTCATCCAATTTTTGGGCTCCTGAAGCCAACCCCAGGGTCTGTTTAAAGTATTATTTGGGCTCCTATTGCTGCTGCTGCCAACTCCTGCCAACTCCAGGGTGTGATTCATCCAATTTTTGGGCTCCTGAAGCCAACCCCAGGGTCTGTTTAAAGTAATATTTGGGCTCCTCCTGCTGCTGCTGTCAACTCCTGCCAACTCCAGGGTGTGATTCATCCAATTTTTGGGCTCCTGAAGCCAACCCCAGTGTCTCTTTAAAGTAATATTTGGGCTCCTGCTGCTGCTGCTGCCAACTCCTGCCAACTCCAGGGTGTGATTCATCCAATTTTTGGGCTCCTGAAGCCAACCCCAGGGTCTGTTTAAAGTAATATTTGGGCTCCTGCTGCTGCTGCTGTCAACTCCTGCCAACTCCAGGGTGTGATTCATCCAATTTTTGGGCTCCTGAAGCCAACCCCAGGGTCTCTTTAAAGTAATATTTGGGCTCCTGCTGCTGCTGCTGCCAACTTCTGCCAACTCCAGGGTGTGATTCATCCAATTTTTGGGCTCCTGAAGCCAACTCCAGTGTCTCTTTAAAGTAATATTTGGGCTCCTGTTGCTGCTGCTGCCAACTCCTGCCAACTCCAGGGTGTGATTCATCCAATTTTTGGGCTCCTGAAGCCAACCCCAGGGTCTCTTTAAAGTAATATTTGGGCTCCTGCTGCTGCTGCTGCCAACTTCTGCCAACTCCAGGGTGTGATTCATCCAATTTTTGGGCTCCTGAGGCCAACCCCAGTGTCTCTTTAAAGTAATATTTGGGCTCCTGTTGCTGCTGCTGCCAACTCCTGCCAACTTCAGGGTGTGATTCACCCAATTTTTGGGCTCCTGAAGCCAACCCCAGGGTCTGTTTAAAGTAATATTTGGGCTCCTGCTGCTGCTGCTGTCAACTCCTGCCAACTCCAGGGTGTGATTCATCCAATTTTTGGGCTCCTGAAGCCAACCCCAGGGTCTCTTTAAAGTAATATTTGGGCTCCTGTTGCTGCTGCTGCCAACTCCTGCCAACTCCAGGGTGTGATTCATCCAATTTTTGGGCTCCTGAAGCCAACCCCAGGGTCTGTTTAAAGTAATATTTGGGCTCCTGCTGCTGCTGCTGACAACTCCTGCCAACTCCAGGGTGTGATTCATCCAATTTTTGGGCTCCTGAAGCCAACCCCAGGGTCTCTTTAAAGTAATATTTGGGCTCCTGTTGCTGCTGCTGCCAACTCCTGCCAACTCCAGGGTGTGATTCATCCAATTTTTGGGCTCCTGAAGCCAACCCCAGTGTCTCTTTAAAGTAATATTTGGGCTCCTGCTGCTGCTGCTGTCAACTCCTGCCAACTCCAGGGTGTGATTCATCCAATTGTTGGGCTCCTGAAGCCAACCCCAGGGTCTCTTTAAAGTAATATTTGGGCTCCTGCTGCTGCTGCTGCCAACTTCTGCCAACTCCAGGGTGTGATTCATCCAATTTTTGGGCTCCTGAAGCCAACTCCAGTGTCTCTTTAAAGTAATATTTGGGCTCCTGTTGCTGCTGCTGCCAACTCCTGCCAACTCCAGGGTGTGATTCATCCAATTTTTGGGCTCCTGAAGCCAACCCCAGGGTCTCTTTAAAGTAATGTTTGGGCTCCTGTTGCTGCTGCTGCCAACTCCTGCCAAATCCAGGGTGTGATTCATCCAATTGTTGGGCTCCTGAAGCCAACCCCAGGGTCTCTTTAAAGTAATGTTTGGGCTCCTGTTGCTGCTGCTGCCAACTCCAGGGTGTGATTCATCCAATTTTTGGGCTCCTGAAGCCAACCCCAGTGTCTCTTTAAAGTAATATTTGGGCTCCTGCTGCTGCTGCTGCCAACTCCAGGGTGTGAATCATCCAATTTTTGGGCTCCTGAAGCCAACTCCAGTGTCTCTTTAAAGTAATATTTGGGCTCCTGCTGCTGCTGCTGCCAACTTCTGCCAACTCCAGGGTGTGATTCATCCAATTTATGGGCTCCTGAGGCCAACCCCAGGGTCTGTTTAAAGTAATGTTTGGGCTCCTGCTGCTGCTGCTGCTGCCAACTCCAGGGTGTGAATCATCCAATTTTTGGGCTCCTGAAGCCAACCCCAGGGTCTCTTTAAAGTAATATTTGGGCTCCTGCTGCTGCTGATGCCAACTTCTGCCAACTCCAGGGTGTGATTCATCCAATTTTTGGGCTCCTGAAGCCAACCCAGGGTCTCTTTAAACTAATGTTTGGGCTCCTGCTGCTGCTGCTGCCAACTCCAGGGTGTGAATCATCCAATTTTTGGGCTCCTGAAGCCAACCCCAGTGTCTCTTTAAAGTAATGTTTGGGCTCCTGCTGCTGCTGCCAACTCCAGGGCGTGATTCATCCAATTTTTGGGCTACTGAAGCCAACCCCAGTGTCTCTTTAAAGTAATGTTTTGGCTCCTGCTGCTGCTGCTGCCAACTCCAGGGTGTGATTCATCCAATTTTTGGGCTACTGAAGCCAACTCCAGTGTCTCTTTAAAGTAATATTTGGGCTCCTGCTGCTGCTGCTGCCAACTCCAGGGTGTGATTCATCCAATTTTTGGGCTCCTGAAGCCAACCCCAGTGTCTCTTTAAAGTAATATTTGGGCTCCTGCTGCTGCTGCTGCCAACTCCAGGGTGTGATTCATCCAATTTTTGGGCTCCTGAGGCCAACCCCAGGGTCTGTTTAAAGTAATGTTTGGGCTCCTGCTGCTGCTGCTGCCAACTCCAGGGTGTGATTCATCCAATTTTTGGGCTCCTGAAGCCAACTCCAGTGTCTCTTTAAAGTAATATTTGGGCTCCTGCTGCTGCTGCTGTCAACTCCTGCCAACTCCAGGGTGTGATTCATCCAATTTTTGGGCTCCTGAAGCCAACCCCAGGGTCTCTTTAAAGTAATGTTTGGGCTCCTGCTGCTGCTGCTGCCAACTCCAGGGTGTGATTCATCCAATTTTTGGGCTCCTGCTGCTGCCAACTCCAGTGTCTCTTTAAAGCAATGTTTGGGCTCCTGCCCCTCATAGTGATGCCACTTCAACTCTCTTGAATTCAATTGTGCCACTCTGCGATTCTATTAGCGATGCCTCTGATCTGCATGTGATATTTCTTCGAAGTATTATTTAACTAACCCAGCACGCATCCTGTGCGTGTTACAGCAAGGCAGAATGGTTTACAACCCTATTGAGGCTCTAGGAGGCTCAGAAATAGCCGTTTTTAATAGCGATTCGTCGCGAATTTATTCGGGTCGAAACGATTTTTGTCGGAAAATTCGGCGAATCAGTCGAATCGAATTTTTCAAAAGTTCGCTCATCTCTAGTTCTCAACCTTTCTAATGCCGTGACCCCGCAATACAGTTCCTCATGTTGCGGTGACCCCGCAATACAGTTCCTCATGTTGCGGTGACCCCGCAATACAGTTCCTCATGTTGCAGTGACCCCGCAATACAGTTCCTCATGTTGCGGTCACCCCGCAATACAGTTCCTCATGTTGCAGTGACCCCGCAATACAGTTCCTCATGTTGCAGTGACCCCGCAATACAGTTCCTCATGTTGCAGTGACCCCGCAATACAGTTCCTCATGTTGCGGTGACACCGCAATACAGTTCCTCATGTTGCCGTGACCCAGCAATACAGTTCCTCATGTTGCAGTGACCCCGTAATACAGTTCCTCATGTTGCAGTGACCCCGTAATACAGTTCCTCATGTTGCAGTGACCCCGCAATACAGTTCCTCATGTTGCAGTGACCCCGCAATACAGTTCCTCATGTTGCGGTGACCCCGCAATACAGTTCCTCATGTTGCGGTGACCCCGCAATACAGTTCCTCATGTTGCGGTGACCCCGTAATACAGCTCCTCATGTTGCAGTGACCCCGTAATACAGTTCCTCATGTTGCAGTGACCCCGCAATACAGTTCCTCATGTTGCGGTGACCCCGCAATACAGTTCCTCATGTTGCAGTGACCCCGTATTACAGTTCCTCATGTTGCAGTGACCCCGCAATACTGTTCCTCATGTTGCAGTGACCCCGCAATACAGTTCCTCATGTTGCAGTGACCCCGCAATACAGTTCCTCATGTTGCGGTGACCCCAAACCAAAAAAAAAATTATGGTGGCTACTTCAAAACTGTAATTTTGCTCCAGTTATGATTGGGAATGTAAATCCCTGATATGCATCATGTATTCTCATTGCTACAAATCAAACATCATTTAAACATAGCGATTAATCACAAAAACAATATTTAATTATATGTTGAGAAATATTTATTACTTATTCCAATAAATAACATTTCACCATGGCATAGCATGTGTCGGAAACTGTCATTTCTCCGCCTCTTATTGAAATTAAAGGGAGGCTGCGGCGGATTGTGTGGTAACTCGAGATTCTCGGGAACTCTCTTCCACAAAATCCGCCAAACTCACAATGAAATCAATAGGAGGCGGATTCAATGCCGGAAATGCCAGCAGTTTCCTCATTCAGAATATGGGAAAATAGTGGGAGATATGGGAGATAATTATACATTGGGGAACAGTGTGAACTACATCTTATAGTGGTCTCTGTAAGTATAAGACACTGTGTAAATGTGTGAGTGTAAGCTGCTTTGTGTACTGTGTAATGATTACACACAAAGCACCTTACACTTACACTGTATTGTGTGTATGGTGTGTGCACTGTTTTTATATTATTAACCTTAATTACACCAGCAGGCGTCTCGCAGGCTCTCTTGGCTTCTGTCCTCCAGCGCTTGCTGCACCCGCCCACTGATGATGTCAGCAAGCGCCAGACACACGTAATGCGCTGCTATGGATTGTGGAGCGTTCTCCCCGCCCCTTAGTCCCCGGACGGATGATGCAATCACATCTGCGCATACGCGCAGGCATTCAGTTTGGAACGTGCATCCATAACGGCGTGCATTCCAGCTAAATAGCGCTGCTGCAGACGGTAGCGTGACTTCTCAGCGGCTAAAGCCATCGAAAATATGTATTTTCCGATAGCTTTAGGCGACCCCTGTGTTTTGGTCGTTCGACCCCCACCGGGACCCACAGGTTGAAAACCGCTGCTATAGAGGATTGTACATTATCCTGGGAGCCAAATAACAACAGGCGCATGTAATATAAAAAAAAAGTTACACAAATAATAATAAAATAGGGACACTGCGCATAAGGAAGACATGGGAGAGTCTAACGGGATGATGGGATCACCATCGCCAGTGGTAAGTTTATTGTAGGGAACCTTTAGTGTCCCATAAGTTAATGTCGACCAAAACCCAGGATTTTGACTATCCCAGGTCTTGGTCCTGATCGGGGGGGCCCCGCTGTGTGAAACCCCCCAGGTCACCCGAACAAACTCACCTCTTCCTGTTCCTACGTCGCATGCGCAGCCACTCATCCAATCAGCACGCTCTGTTTTGTCCAGGAGCTCGTCTAATACAAGCGGATCCGAGCTGACAGCAGCATCAGCCACTACCTTCAAACAGCCTAACAGCACGCAAACCCTGCTAGAGGAATAGCGGGGATGTGGCCGCTGCTTGTACGTGCGTCATTGCCAAGAAGGTGAGTTTATGAGCAACCTAGGGGGTTTCACACAGCAGGGCATCCCGATTCTGGATGCCCCGAGGGAAGGGAATCAATTGGCCCGGTGAACTTATAGATTCCTAGGCTGATCTCCATGAGTTTTGGTTCACTTTAAAGAGTAACCTCTCCTAAACCTCACGGAACTGCTGCACCCCCCCACTCTGGTTTTACCTTTAGGAAATTTTTACTCACCCCGCCAAGACATCCATCTTCTGCATCCCATCAGGCACTGCGTGTCACCCCCCATCTCGCACCTGTGCAGTGTCCATGAATGGGATGCAATGGAGCCGCCCGAAATCCCGCAAGACTTCACTGAACAGTAGGGGACTTTGAAGAGCACAGCTAAAGCGGCTAAGCCGGTTCATGGGCAGAGGATCGGGCAGTGACATCCAAAAGGTAAGCAGAGGATGACGGGGGCCTTTTTACTTTAGGTCCTATGTTCCTCTTTAAGTAGACAAGACAGGCAGTTTGCAGAGGGAAATGGGCAGCAGTAAGGGGGTGAGGACACTACATGTCACACTTGCTGCACAGACACTTGCTGCACAGACAAGTGGTAGGGCCCAAAGCAGGGGAGCCAGTCATAAACAGATGGGTGGTTCCAGTCTTTTATACATAAGGTTGGAAGTATCTGGGCAAGAGAGAGACGAGTGTGAAGTTGACCTCAGAAGCAGATTGCACATCTCAGAAACCAGGCAACCCAGACCTACTAGAATAAAATTCAGGCTAACAGCCCAGAAAAGTCCCCCCTTACCACTGATGCCACACGCAAAAAGTAAACTAAAAGAATTTTAGTGATTATTATAAGCGTATACGAGCCACATGACAATAGCAACACAACAACACAACACAATAGCAAAAAAATACAATATCTACAAAAGCCATTCTCTACTGCAATTGTGCAAAAAATCACATATATATATATATATATATTTATATATATATATTTTATATACAATATTAGTGCAAAAAGCAATCCATACAATCAGCAGAGCCACCTTCCAAACACCATTCGATGGTGGTCTTGGCTCTACTGATTGGTGATTGGGTGATAGTATTTTTAAATGGCCTCCTACTGCTCAGTTGACTTTTTATCTTTACCTAACTTGTGGATTCATTTGGTTCTTTTTTTGCCTTCATCTCTTATGTATCGATTGCTTTTTTGGACGAATATTGTATATATATATATATGGGCAGGCTGATTCATCACTAACGCCAGGTAGCGACAGATGAGCGTCTGTAGCAGGCATTTTCAGAGCGCCCGCTAGTAGTCGCTGTGCTCAGCCGTGGGTCGCTAGTTCATAGCGACTCAGTCGCTGTGCAGTAATGATGAATACATTGTGAGGAGTCGCTATTTGTCAAGTACAGCGCTGTATGGGAGCGCATCTTAGCGACTGGTCAGTGCCACAGACTCAAAACATATTCAATAAAAAAAAAGCCTCACACAACTCTGGCGCAGAAAAATGCTTGTTTGAAGCCCAGAGCACAGGAGGCGGTGTGTTTAAAGTCTGTTTTCCAGCATCTTTCCACTAGTAACAAAGCGAAAACATATGGAATTACATTGTAACAACATTGTAACATGAACACTTTAATGGCAGACCTGTAATGTCATTTCTGAGGAAATATATAAAAAAAGATGCCAGAAGAGGTCACAGAATGTTTTGAGATTTTTTGGAAAAAACAAAAAAACAAAAACCCGTTAAAAAAGAAGAAAAGGATCATCCATTGAAATGGATGGGAGAGCGACAGGTAGCGAGAGGTCATACCTGGCGCTGTGCAAGGCTGAATGCCGGCGCTGTTCGCTGAGGCTGTAAAAATGATGAATCAGACGCTACATGGCGCTATCCCAGTCGCTAAACAGATTCGGCTTGATAAATGTGTAATTGCGTGCCGTGTCCTGCGTACACCTTTCGCTACCTGTCATTAACCAGGCGCTACCTGACGCTATCCCTTCTTAAATAAGGGCCATAATGTTTTGCATAATTGCAGTAGAGAATGGCTTTTGTAGATAGTGTAGATTATGAATTGATTGGAGCCCTTTTTATAGCGTTATTGTAGCATCTGTTATATATTATTATTATTATTAATATTATATTTATATTATATTATATTTTTTAACAGGTCTGATTTGGCAACCACATGATCGCTGTAGCCAATCACGGTGCATGATTTTTCCAGGGGAGCAATTTGATTAGATAACATTATATGCTTTAGTGTATGTTGTGGTGCAGAGGGGACACTGGCTATCGGGATTTGTTTTTTGTTCCGGTTTAATCCAGCCATTCCAGAACATGATGCTGACCCCTAGTGGCAGCCAGCAGAACTTTGTGAGATTGAGCCTGCTGATGGGGGAGGCTTTTTCTTTTTTTTTTAAAGTGGACCAAAACCCATGCTAATCGGCCCGGGAAAACTTATAGATTCCCGGGCCGATCGATTCTAAAATCGGGATACCCCGCTGCGTGAAACCTCCCAGGTTGCCGCATACACTTACCTTGATTCCTGGTCTAACAGCGCATGCCGGGGCCACATCCCCGCTATCCCTCTAGCAGGGTGCAGGCATTTGTGAATGGCCAGCGCGGGCACGCTCCCAGTTAGAGGGAAGCAGGGGATGCGGCCACTAGCGTGCTCGGAGTCGCTCGCCTTAGACAAAGACTGGCAGACTGATTCATCAACGGATTCAACGGCAGGTATTGCCAGAAGAGCGGCTGTAGTGCGGCGCTTAGAGCGACCGCTAGTAGACGCTGTAATCGCAATATACTAGCAAGGGGGTGCACCGCCTAAATATAATCATACAATAAAGAAGCTGTGTGCTCACCTACTACAATTAACTCTACACAAACCTGGAGTAGGCATGCAATGCACACCTTTCTCCCACTGGAAGCACCACAAAAAACATGTGTAATTCTAATCAAAACTGCATATTTTATTAGTACAAATAGTTAAAAACAATCAAACATCTACACACCACAAGACAAAATAAAAACAATCGATATGACCGAGAACAATTGATTAATATCTATACTCTGCCCACCCAAAGGGGCTATCCAATGTGTAATGTACCCCTGGGTGAAGACTGTGCACGTTCTATTACTAGTTTGTGCCGGCACAAAAACTCAAAAAATAGAAACGCTGCAAAAGACGCTGTAATCGGCTATCGGTTGTAACTTTCGATTTTCGTTGTAACTGAGCGCCTCAGTCGCTGTAGTACGCTGGCTGGCAGTCATGAATGAGATGTATGTTGGTCACTGTAACACCAGTAATACGCTATACAGAGTGAAAGGTAGCGACTGCTCAGAGCGACCGACTCTCAGCGACTCACACCATATTCATCAAAAAAACACACAGCGTCGACGCTCAAAAGGCTGTGTGATTAAAGTGATTTTTTGAACACATATCCACTAGTAACAAAGCGAAAACACACGGAATGACATTGTTATAACACTGGGACATTAACACTTTAGTGCCAGACCTGTAATGACAATTCTGCATAAAAATAAAAAATAAAAAACTGACTTTTTGACTTTTTCGAGGCCAGGAAAGGTCAGACAATTATTTGATAGTAAAAAAGAAAAAGAAACATTGGAATCAGAAATGGGATTTGAAGGAACGCCCATTGAAATGTATGGGAGAGGGAACGGTAGCAACAGGTCTTACCTGCTGCTCTGGAAGCTAGAGCACGGGCGCTATAAGCTGAGCCACCTGTAATGATGAATCGTACACTACATGGTGCTTTTCCAGTCACTCACCAGATTCTCTTTGATAAATCTGGTATAGCGTAAAGCGCCCAGCGTTCACCAGACGCTGCCTGCCTCTACGAGTCACTAGCTGGCGCTAGACCTTGATGAATAAGCCCCTTAGACAATGTGACGTCAGCGGCTCCGAGCGTGCTGATTGGACGAGCAGCCACGCAGGCACCGTAGGACCAGGAAGTGGTGACTTCTGCGATCTGGGGGGTTTCACATAGAGGGGCATCCCCGATCGGAAAGGACCAAAAGGATAGACCAGGATAGTCAAAATCCTGGGTTTTGATCCACTTTAATGCGCCCGGACAGTCCCTTTAGAGATAAACCTACATTTCCTAGATGTACCGTATTTTTCACCCTATAAGACGCACTTATGTTTCCCCAAAAGTGGGGGGAAAATGTCCATGCGTCTTAACGGGGGAATGCTAAAAAAAAAAAAAGAAATCTTACATTCCGTAGATCCCCCGCAGACTTGGTAGTCGCCGCTGCCCATCTGCCTCCTCCTTCATCTGGTTCCGGCCCCTGGGTAGGGCGTGGCCTGTGACGCTGACAGGCGTCACAGGCCACGCCCGCCCAGAAGCTGGAGCTGGCCCGCTGTGAACTTGCGGCTGGCTGCCGCTTCCCGTCGCCGCTCCCTACCGCCTCTGTAAGAGTGTAAGAGGCGGCGGGGAGCGGCAGTTAGCTGCAATTTCACAGCGAGCTGATATCAGGCCGGGGTGGGCGTGGCCTGTGTCTCCTGTTAGCGTCATTGGACGCTGGCAGGAGTCACAGGCCACGCCCCCCTGGGCAGGAATTGGCCCGCTCTGAACCTGCGGCTGGGAGCGACAAGAACAGGGAGTACACGGTAAGTTTTTTTTTTTGTTTGTTTGTTTTAATGTACAATGGGGATGCCTGCACACTATTTGGGATGCCTGCACACTGCCTGTATTGGGGATGCCCGCAAACTGCCTGTATTGGGGATGCCCGCACACTGCCTGTATTGGGGATGCCCGCACACTGCCTGTATTGGGGATGCCCGCACACTGCCTGTATTGGGGATGCCAGCACACTGCCTGTATTAGGGATGCCAGCACACTGCTTGTATTGGGGATGCCTGCACACTGCCTGTATTGGGGATGCCAGCACACTGCCTGTATTGGGGATGCCTGCACACTGCCTGTATTGGGGATGCCAGCACACTGCTTGTATTGGGGATGCCTGCACACTGCCTGTATTGGGGATGCCAGCACACTGCCTGTATTGGGGATGCCTGCACACTGCCTGTATTGGGGATGCCAGCACACTGCCTGTATTGGGGATGCCTGCACACTGCCTGTAATTTGGGATGCCCCTCACTGTCTGTAATTTGGGATGCCGCTCACTGCCTGTAATGTGGGATGCCCATTCCTGCCTTTAATGTGGAATACTGCTTACTGCCTGTAATGTGGGGTCTGTAATGGTGTGATTGGGGGAATTCTGCACACTGTCTATAATGGGGTGTTTGGTAGGGGGTATTTGGTTCAGAATATTTTTTTCTAATTTTTATCTACCAAATCCAGGGTGCGTCTTATAGGCAGGTGCGTCTTATAGGGCGAAGAATACGGTATATTATACTGTTATTATAGTGTTATTATGTAGTTGCCGGCTTGTTCGTCTATAATTTAAGCTGCCATAACCAGTAGGTCTATGTCATTTTTCGGTTCGGTTGAGAAGGCATCCTGGGAGAATTTAACATATCCTTTAGTCACGCATTTCATGACTTTTTCCCGCTGAATCCATGGATGACAACAAAGCAAAGGTGCACCACAATTCCCAATTCAAGTAGCAGGAATCTGTGCAGACAATGGACTTTCTATAATTATTAATAGACATCTACAAAGAAAGTGACTTTAGTAGCCACTATGGAAGGTAGTACACACTGCCGCACCAAAAAAGACCTCAAAGGTAAGACAATGCCATAAATACATAAATCACACTCATACATATACACACATAAATTCATAAGAGGGACTACCTGCGGGCAAGTGCAATAATCAGATTCCATGTATTCCTAAATTTCATGATTCCCTATACTACCTACCAATAAATAATACAAATCAAGAAAGATTAATAAAGTGCTATTGTGCCCATTAATATGCAAAAGATGCCAACAAGTGCAAAATGTGCAATGAATGGTGATAAGGAAAGAGTTCACCTAAGTGATGCCCGAAAAGATGGTAGCCCCACTACTCTACTGCGTTCAGTGGCCCCATATGGCAGACCACTTCTTCAGGGTATTCAAAATCCTGGGTTTTGGTCCACTTTAAAGTGGACCAACACCCAGGGGGGATCTGCCCAGGAATCTATAAGATTCCCGGGCCGATCAGATTCCTCCCCACGGGCATCCGAAATCGGGATGTCCCGCGGGGTGAAACCCCCCAGGACGCCCACAAACCTTACCTTAACCCTGTTCCAACGGCGCATGCGTGGGCCGCGGCCGCGTCTCGCGCTTCCCTCTAGCAGGGCGAGCACCCGCGCCAGCCGTTTGTGAACGGCCGGCGCAGGCGCGCTCCCTGTTAGAAGGAAGCGCGAGATGCGGCCTCCAGCGCTCAGACCCGCTGTGGTTGGACGCTGCTTGTACGTGCATACCACAGCGGCTCTGAGCTCTCTGATTGGACGAGCGCCCGCATAGGAGCGTGGTCATGTGAGTGTTTACGGGCGTTCTGGGGTGTTTCACACAGCGGGGCACCCCCGATCCGGGGTGCCCCACCGAAGTGGACCAAAACCCAGGATAGTCAAAATCCTGGTGTTGGTCCACTTTAATGTGCCCGGAAAGTCCCTTTAGACATAAACCTACATTTCCTAGATGTATATTATACTGTTATTATAGTGTTATTATGTAGTCGCCGGCTTGTTCGTCTGTAATTTAATCTGCCATAACCAGTAGGTCTATGTCATTTTTCGGTTCGGTTGAGAAGGCATCCTGGGAGAATTTAACATATCCTTTAGTCACGCATTTCATGACTTTTCTATTTCCCGCTGAATCCACGGAAGACAATAATTGCTGGTGTACGACATGATGCCAGTGATTACAGCGAGCGCGCAGCGTACACATAAATAGATAATCTAGGTGTGGGCAGAAAGTGGCGAGATTAAGGCAGCCATTTGTGCTTATTTCATGCTGTCCCCATATCTGCCGCCTCTCTCTCCTGCTGACCTTGATTTTCACTCCATTTCTGATTAACCCATTTTCCCGAGGCCTGAGCCGCAGCTCCCCGCCTTGTCGCTGAACAGACATCGTGTTGATTTTTTTTTTTTTTTTACGGCTATCTCCCATGCAGAAACCTTTTCAGTCCTCCCCCATCCTGTCATGTCTCTGATAAGGTTGGATCTCCTCCATGAGCCCCCGTGCCGCTAATTATGCAGCATCTTGAGATGGTGGGATGGAGGTTTTCTGCATTTTGTTCTCCAGCTCTTGTGGATGACTACGATCCCTCTGACTGAGGGGCAATCAGCTGGAGTATCATAGAACTGATAAGAAGTTCCTTTTGCTTTCTCTCTTTGATGCTGATGAGACCCCCCCTCCAACCGGGCTCTTGTTCTGATGAAGGCTCGACAATCTGCTGCTCACCAAGTGTCAGGTTTAGAGATGTTAGAAAGAAGTCAAGAACAAGTTTCAAACAACAGTAAGACTATGGGGGTTATTAAAGCGGACCTTCACTCTGAAGAAGAGTCTATTTTATATGTTTCCCACACCCTGTACATACAGATTGTCCACATTAAAAATCATCCTACCTGCATCTACTGCATGTTATGAGCCTTTAAACATCCAAGATGGCGGCTTATGGAAGGATCTTATCAGGCAGCCTGCAAACAGGAAGTGCCTCCTGACTGTGCTGCTCTGCATTCTGGGATTGCTGACCTTTTCCTGACCCCAGCTCTGCTCTGTCTGAGCAAAGCACAGCTATAACCCGCCCCCCCTGTACCTTATCCCACTCTCCTCTCCTCAGTAAGTGTGATGCTTCTGAGTCAAGATGGCGGCGCCCGTATCCTAAATTCCTGAACAGAGTTGCAGCCCAGTGGGGGAAATAATAATAAGTTAGTGACTAAAAACGTAAAATATATTAATTTTAGATGCTGGGGAACCGTTTTTTAAGAGTTTGGGCTTTTCATTAAATCATGGTGAAGGTCCGGTTTAAAGAAAGGATAGCGGCAGGCAGCGTCTGTTGAACGCTGTTATGAGATCGAATCTGGTGAGCACCTCTTTTTTTGCTCCAATCATTGTGTGACGTCTCCTCGCTGCAAGCAAACACTTTTAGAAACTTTTTTGACTTTTTATATGTTTATGCAGAATTGTCATTACAGGTCTGGGACTAAAGTGTGTAACGTCACAGTGTTAAAACAATGCCATTCCATGTGTTTTCGCTTTGTTACAGATGGATATGTGGTCAAAAACAGACTTTAATCACATAGCGTCTGGCGCTCTATGCTACAGCCACCAGATTTAGAGCGCCGACGCTGTGTGAGTTGAATATGGTGTGAGCCACTGAGAGTTGGTTGCACTCAGCTGGCGCTACCTTTCGCTCCCTGCAGCGCTGTACTGGTGTTAGAGCGCCCAACATACATCGCATTAATCAATGCTGAACAGGTTATTAGAGTGACTGAGGTGCTCTGTTACAGCGCCCGATAGCCGATCAAAGCGTATACCAGGGGTCGCTCTAAGCGCCACTATATGTATCAGCCTCCATGTGTCCTCTTCTTTCTCTTTGGGTCCAGCAGGTGGACAAATGAATGGCTTACTGGCTGACGTGTCTCATTTCTTCTGTCACACTGGAGATAGATACAATTAAAACAAATTATAGCATCTACATTTGTAATTCTCCACAAAAGGCCCCATATGTTTTGATGACACTTTTTCACATTCAGACATTCTTTCGATCAGCTTCAGATCTGGAATGGATTTAATTAACATCTTTGCCTTGTTCATTATTGGAATGTCTTTCCTTTATAATGTGTTTTAGACCATTATTAATGTTGTGCAGAGGAAGGATTTGTACACCGATTAAAACAAGGTTCAGCCTTATTTAACTACTTTTTTGATTGAAAAATATCCTTTATTTATATAGTTGCACATATAGATACATAAGACGGTACATTCTTTCCATGTATTGCGTCGCAGCGCACAAGTCACTACAATACAGATACATCTCAATACATACAATAAATTACATTCGTGTTTAGCGGCAGGACGTCTAATGTGTGGTGCCTGGCTAAGTGCCCTGTACCTCACATCCTACGTGCCACCGCCTCTACTCGTATACAAAGTGGGCCATGCCTAATGTGTAGTCTTGGACTAAGGGTGTCAGGAATGACTTGCCTTCAGTCCGTGCCCGTGGTGTCCCTAGGCAACTGGCCAGGGTTTCTCCTGCCCAGCAGCTGCCTCTGCCTCCAATGCCATCCCCAGCGGCGCGTGTGTCGCCGAGTAAGTCCTCCCCCCTTGCCCGTTGTCACTCAGCTTGTGCTTGCTGGCCTTTACAGTCAGCTCATGTCTGCCGTGGGTGCAATACTCAGAATGGCCACCGGAGGCTGTTTAAGAGAACAAAGTTTAGAAGGTGCAGCTCTGAGCAGTCTGCCTGGGAAGCTCAGCTGGAGCAATCAGCCCAGAGCTCACCAATCAGACTACAGGGCCAGTGCTCCAATCTGCTGTCAGATCCTAAATGCACCAATCCCAGCCACTGTCTCTCTGTCCAATCCTGCCGGTTTTCCCACTATAAAGGGATTTCCACTGCAGTGTGTCATGGCCTGTTATAGCGCCTAGTACCAAGCATTGAAGCTCGTTTGATTCCTGTTGTCAACCTCAGCCTGAACCGACCTTTTGCCTGCCTGACCACGATTTTCGCCTGACCCCTCTGATACCTCGCCCAGTGACCTCCCGGCTCTGACCTCGGCTTGTAATCGGACTTCCGCCACCCGGCATCCTCGCTTGGGACTCCCTGCTGTTCATCAGTCTCCACCTTAAGCTGATAATCTTTGCGCCCTATAAGTCCTGGGGGTAACCGAGTAGGAGAGGCATAACCCGCGTCTCCTACAAGCGGGGACTTGTCTATAGGCAGAAGAGGCGGTGGAGATTGGGGATTGTCAGCTCAAGACAGACTGGTGTCCGGTATAGTCCTTACATTATAACAGGCCCAAAAATTGATATGGAAGAACTTGTACAACAAGTGCAGGCCATGGCTACCGCCATTAACCAGCTGGCCCAACGTGTGGCTGATCAAGAAAATCGCCAGCTGCCTGCACCACCTGTATCCTCACCTCCTGTTGAACCGAAGGTTCCCCTTCCTGAGAAATTTGATGGGGATCGTACAAGATTCTCCAACTTCAAGAACTCCTGTGAACTTTATTTCAGACTACGGCCCTACTCTTCAGGCACAGAAATGCAGAGGGTGGGCCTGGTTATCTCTCTGCTCCAGGGTGATCCACAGTCCTGGGCGTTTGGCTTAGCGCCCACAGATGAGCCCTTGCAATCTGTCTCAGCCTTGTTCTCCGCTATGGAGATCCTATATTCGGACCCTGACAGGACTTCGACCGCTGATGCCAGGCTTCGAAGCCTGAAACAGGGGAAACGCTCAGCAGAGGAATATAGTGCCAAATTCCGCCGCTGGGCGATTGAATCCCGTTGGAATGATCCTGCTCTCTGTAGTCAGTATAGAATTGGTCTTTCAGAAGGTGTTAAGGATGTTCTAACAAATTTTCCTTACCCTAAAAGCCTGGATGAACTCATGCTTATGGCCATTAAAATTGACAGACGGCTACGGGAGAGACATATAGAGAAGAATCACTCTCACTTCTGGGAATCTTCCCACCAGGAGTCATCCTCTATGGGTGTTGTCTCATCTTCGCCCCCAGAAGAGCCTATGCAACTTGGTGCTACTCACCTTTCCCCGGCTGAAAAGAGTAGACGTCGCACCTTAGGCCTATGCATGTACTGCGGGGTTTCAGGTCACCTGGTTAGGACCTGCCCCAATAAAAGACCTTTGGCGGGATTGCAACGTCCTGACAAGATAGAGAAAGTTTGTCAGGACGGTCAGGTAACTTCCCTTCATAGAAATAAAATGTTGTTACCTGCTACTGTGGGTTGGGAGTTGTCCAGGAAATCCGTCTCTGCTTTTGTCGATAGCGGAGCAGTTGGCAACTTCTTGGATAAATCCATAGTAGCCGCCTTAGGCATTCCCTTAATCCCCCTTGGGAAGCCCCTTCAGATTTTGGCAGTAAACAATACTCCTGTTCCTAGAGGAACTGTCACCTCCAAAACCCCTTTAATTAACCTAGTTGTGGGACCTTCCCATTCTGAGAACCTTGAATTTTTTGTCTTAGACAGCCCTGAAGCCCCGGTTGTCTTAGGGTTCCCCTGGTTAAAGTTGCACAACCCTACCTTTGATTGGGAAACTGGGGAATTGACAGGATGGAGCCCGCACTGTGCAGAACATTGCTATAGTATCACAGTTGGAGCAACCCAAGTCTCAGAGCTTATTTGTCCGTCTGCCTCTCCATCCATGAGGGTACCTCATGTATCTTTATTGAAGTCCGCCGGAACCATTCAGGGTGATAATCCTGTTAAGTCTGGTGAGGGTCCGGAGGCCCCTCGTGAAGGGGAGGGTACTGTCAGGAATGACTTGCCTTCAGTCCGTGCCCGTGGTGTCCCTAGGCAACTGGCCAGGGTTTCTCCTGCCCAGCAGCTGCCTCTGCCTCCAATGCCATCCCCAGCGGCGCGTGTGTCGCCGAGTAAGTCCTCCCCCCTTGCCCGTTGTCACTCAGCTTGTGCTTGCTGGCCTTTACAGTCAGCTCATGTCTGCCGTGGGTGCAATACTCAGAATGGCCACCGGAGGCTGTTTAAGAGAACAAAGTTTAGAAGGTGCAGCTCTGAGCAGTCTGCCTGGGAAGCTCAGCTGGAGCAATCAGCCCAGAGCTCACCAATCAGACTACAGGGCCAGTGCTCCAATCTGCTGTCAGATCCTAAATGCACCAATCCCAGCCACTGTCTCTCTGTCCAATCCTGCCGGTTTTCCCACTATAAAGGGATTTCCACTGCAGTGTGTCATGGCCTGTTATAGCGCCTAGTACCAAGCATTGAAGCTCGTTTGATTCCTGTTGTCAACCTCAGCCTGAACCGACCTTTTGCCTGCCTGACCACGATTTTCGCCTGACCCCTCTGATACCTCGCCCAGTGACCTCCCGGCTCTGACCTCGGCTTGTAATCGGACTTCCGCCACCCGGCATCCTCGCTTGGGACTCCCTGCTGTTCATCAGTCTCCACCTTAAGCTGATAATCTTTGCGCCCTATAAGTCCTGGGGGTAACCGAGTAGGAGAGGCATAACCCGCGTCTCCTACAAGCGGGGACTTGTCTATAGGCAGAAGAGGCGGTGGAGATTGGGGATTGTCAGCTCAAGACAGACTGGTGTCCGGTATAGTCCTTACAAAGGGTCCCCGACCTCACATCATTCATGAGTCCACCACATTCATACCGCAACTATCAGAATATTTTTAAACATTTGTGGGCGATGCCTGATGTGCCGCCCTGGACAAAGGTCCCTGGCAGCACATCATTCATGGGTCCACCGTACACAATACAAAAGTATGAAAAACATGACAGTTTGTATATACAGTGTGGGCCATGCCTGATGTGCCGTCCTGGACAAGGGTCCCTGACTGCACATCATTCATGAGTCCACCGATTCAAAATTGACATGACATAAAGCAACGGTCTGTGGGGGGGTTGGGGGTGGGGGAGGAGGGGGGGTGCAGGGGGGAACACAGGGCCGAAGCTTTATTAAGACATGAAACGTGGAGGGGAGGGAGGGGGAAGGGAGAAAAACAATCGAAGAGCCACTCAATCGTCTTCCTCATCTTCCACACCGAAGTCCATCAAGGAGTAGTCTCTGAGCAGGCTGTGGATCAGCCTGCGACAGTCCTCGATTTTCATCCACTCCCGCCTTAGGATGAAGCGGTTGCGGGCACACCAAATAGCGTCCTTAAAACAGTTCATAAGGCGCCAGGCGCGCTCCACTTCCTCCTCAGAAAAGTTGCCGTGGAATAGTCCGTACAAAACGCCGCAGTGGGTAACTGCGTTCCTTGGCACTCCACAGTCTTTCAGTTCTGACCCTAGGGCGTCCAACAAGGCCTGGGCATAGGAGCAATCCCAAAAGAGGTGACGGGAGGTTTCCTCGCAGACGACACACAGCGGACAGTGTCTGTATCTGCTCAACCCCCGGTCGTGCATGAAGGTCCTGATGGGCAGACCTCCCTGGATTGCCTGCCACGCCAGGTCCTTGTGTTGGTTGGACAGTCTCCTGGAGGACACGTTCTTCCACACGAACCTACACGTGTCCAGCGGGAGCCCCAGGATCGGTTCGGTCTCGTCCTTGGCTCGGATGAGCCTGTAGACTGTCTTGGGCTTCCACAAATCAGCTTTAACTCCTGCCAGTTGTTGTTCCAGGATGAAATCCTCAACGTCCTTGTAGAACCAGGGGAGGTTCCAGGCGTATGGCACGGAGCTGTCCCATTTGGCCCAGCCAAATTTCCTCCACACCCGGAGGAGGAAAAAACGGGACATGGCATGACCTGCGGAAGCCGGTTCACAGTTCCTTGCGGTTCTTTGGACGCAGGTGCTGGCGAAGGCAACCATGAGCATGGTTGGTATATCCGGGACTCCTTTCCCGCCCTTGCGAGGTTCCTTGCACAGCTTGGTCCTTTTGACACGATCCATCTTAGAGCCCCAGATGAAGTAGAAGACGGCCTTGGCGATGGTTTTCCGGGTTTTGGCCCGGGGTGGCCATGCCTGGGCAAGGTACTGGAGCACAGGGAGGATTTCACTGCGCAGCACCAACGCCTTTCCTTCGATGGAGAGTTTCCGGAGGCTCCAAAGTCCGAACTTTTGGTTCATCTTTGCGATCCGTTCGTCCCAGGATTTCAGGGCCGCGCCTTCTTTTCCAAACCATACACCAAGGATCTTGATGTAGTCCGGCTTGACGTTGAAAGGCACGGGAGAAGATAGCTGCCACTTTCCGAAGAGCATGGCTTCCGACTTCCCGCAGTTGACTTTAGCCCCTGAGGCTCGACCGAAGTCCTCGCAGGTCTGGACGAGTGCCGATATTGAACGCTGATCTGCGCAGAACACCGTCACGTCATCCATGTACAACGAGCACTTGACTTCTTGTTTGCCGGGTCCTGGTGCGGTGATCCCTCTGATCTCCGGATTCTGTCTGATGCACTCGGCGAAGAGCTCTATACAACAAACAAAAAGGAGAGGTGAAAGAGGGCAGCCTTGTCTGACCCCAGAAAGAACTGGGAAGGGGTCAGTCTTCCAGCCGTTCACCAGCACGGAGCTGCAAATCTCAAAGTACATAAGGTCAACATAAGAACAAAACAGCTTTCCTAAACCATACTTACGTAGGACCTTGCTCATAAACCCATGCGAGACCCGATCGAAGGCCTTCTCCTGGTCAAGGCTGACCAGGGCGCCGTGCACATTGTGGGTTTGTATGTAATGGACGGTGTCCCTTACAAGAGCTAGGCTGTCCGCAATCCTACGGCCGGGAATGCCGCAAGTCTGGTCCAGGTCGACTATCCGCCCGATGACTGACCTAAGCCGGTTGGCGAGCACCTTGGCCAGGATCTTGTAGTCCACATTCAGGAGAGAGATAGGTCTCCAATGTTTGAGCTCATCTCTCCCTCCCTTGTGCTTATACAAGATCGTGATCATGCCCTCCCTTAGCGAAGGGGGCATTTTACCCTCCGCCATCATCTCCTCGTACAGCACGAGCAGGTCCGTGCCAATGAGATCCCACAGCGCTACATAGAGCTCCGCTGGGAGACCGTCACTGCCCGGGGTCCTGCCCCGCCTGAAGGAGCTGACGGCAGAGAGCAACTCCCCCTCCACCAAGGGCTCCTCCATTGCTGCAGTTCCCTCGGCATCAAGAGTGTTCTTGACGCCTGCTAGGAACTTTTCCGCTACCTCATCGTCCGTGGCTTTCGGAGAGTAGAGGTTGGCGTAGTAGTCAGAGACCACTTGCATCACGCCGTTCTTACCCTTCCGGATGGTACCCGTCTCGTCTCGCAGTTCTGTCAGGGGTGTGTGACCGGAGTGGAGCTTCCTGAAAAAGAAAGAGTTACACTTCTCACCTTTTTCGATGTTCTCCACTTTGGAGCGGAACACGATGCGCCTGGCTTCCTCCTCGAAGTGCCCTTCCAGGCACTTTTTGGTCTCATCCAGGTTCTGCTTCACGTTCCAGCCCTTGAGGTGGAGGTTTTTGCTGCAGCCTCTTGAGTTCCTCCTTCCTCTCACTCACCTGTTGTCTGCTTTTGGCCTGAAAGAAGCTGCGAAACTTTACCTTGACGTACTCCCACCATTCGCCGAAGGAGTTGAAGTAGCGCTGCTGCTCTCTCCACAGCACGTATTCCTCCTTGAGTTCCCCCATCAGTTTCTCATTCTCCAGCAGGGTGCAGTTCAACTTCCAGGAGCCTGGGCCGGGCGGAAATCCGTCGCCCAGTTCCCCCTGGAAGTAGACCGCTCTGTGGTCAGAGAAAAAGCAGGGGACCAAGGAGGAGCTCTTCTGCCTGACTGCCCGGGAGGTGAACACAAAGTCAATGCGCGAACATACGGAGCCGTCGGAACGGCTCCATGTGTAGTTCGCTGACCCGGTCCCCTTGGCCCCCGCTGCGTCCTTGAGGGACGCCTCGTTGACCATTTCCCTGAGCAGCTTGGACGTCTTGTCCAATTTGGCAGAGGAGTTTGTGCTGCGTCCGTCTTGCTCCAGGGGGCAGTTGAAGTCCCCCGCCAGGACTACTGCTCTGGTGGTGGCAAGATAAGGGCGCAGGGTATGGAAGAATTCCATGCGCTCATTCTTTTCAACGGGAGCGTACACGTTGATGAGCCTAATTGGCTCCCCTGCCCATGAGCCGTCTACTAGCAAAAGTCTGCCGCAGACGAGCTCCTGGACAGAATCAACCGTGAAGCGGTTCCCCCTGATCAGAATGGCTACCCCCACGTTCCTGTTCTCGCCTCCCCCAGACCAGTAGGATGGACCGTGGGTCCACTGGGCACACAGGTGTCTGTAGTGCTTGGAGAAGGGTAGAGAGCATTCCTGCAGCATGAAGATCTCGGCTTGCTGAGATGCCAGGAACGCCAGGACTCGATTTCTTCTAGACGCAGATCCTATACTCCTCACATTTATGGTGAAAATTGAGATTGCCGCCATATCTGTTTGGAGAGAAGAAGTTTTGTTAGAAGGGACGAGTCCCTTAGTTACCTATCCCGTCAGGCGGTGCTTTCACTGCCTTATGGGAGCGTGGCGTTCTCAGTACTTTGAGAGTCTCTTCCTCGTCTTCTTCTTCGGAGCTTTCCGGATACTCGTTGATTTCTAGGGTCGTTGGTGGATCATCTGTGTCGTTTTCTTCCGTCTGTTTCGCCATGGTGGGTGTTGTTGTCATGGCCTTTTTTCCCGTGTTTTCTCTTTCGGGAGTCACGGGAACTTCTTTCCTCTTGTTCCTGCCTGTTTGGGAAGAAGAGGGGGCGAGAAAGGGGAACTCCTCCACGGTGTTTTGGTGTCCTGCAATGGTGTCTGGGGATGTGGTGGGTTCTGCCTGTGCCTGGGCTGGCAGTGTTTCTGTGTTTGTGTGTGTATCGGCCGGGGGCTGGGCAGTGACTGTTTGTGTGGGTTGGGCGGGAGGGGGTGAGACCTTCCTGAGGGGGCTGGCACAGGTGTGACCTGTGTCTATTGAGGTGGTAAGTGTTAGGTCTGAGCGGACAATGGAGGTCTCCTGGGCTATTGTTGCCTTAAGGGCGGTAGTTTCGCCTGAAACTGGTTTTATTGTTCTTGGTTGTGAGGTGTGAATAGTTTCCAGGCTCTGGGTGCTGCTTTGTGTGGTGTTCTGTGTGTGGGATGGGGGTGGGGCGGAGGGGTTTGTGGAGGGTTGTGTGGGTTTGGATTTATTCTTACCTTTCCCTTTCCCCTTATTCTTCCCTGTTGACTCTGCAGGGGCGGCTTGTTGCTGTTCAGCTTGCTGCTTTCGCAGCCGATCTTTCTGCTGCTGCTGCTGCTGATGGTCTTGCTGCTGCTGGTGGTCCTGCTGCTGCTGAGCTTGGTGTTGCCGCTTTTCTCCGACCGGTCTACCTGACTTACCTGATGCGACGGCTGCGGCGTAGGAGCTGGTCCTCTCAGGGCAGTTGCGGTAGACGTGGTCGGATTTCCCGCAGAGGTTGCAGGCGAACTTCCTGGCGCACCCTTCTGTGCTGTGTCCTCCTTTCGCATCTGGGCAGAACTTGCAGACGATCTCCCGACAATCTTTCCCCACATGGCCTGTCTTGCCGCATTTCCTGCAGGTCTGTGGGATGTCGGAATAATGCAGTCTTCCTGGTGAGCTTCCCAGGGCGAAGAACTGTGGTAGATGCGATACTCCCTCAGCCGTTGCTCGCAGCTTGCACATCACCGACCATGTTCCTGTCCAGTATCCGCTACCATTCAGGATCTTGGTCGGAGGGCTTGTTACGGTGCAATGTCGGTTCAGGAAGGTGACGATGTCGGCCGCTGGTGTGAAGGGGTTGCGCATGGCAACCGTGACCCGTCTTTCTTCTCTTTGTACGTGGCTGAAGACCGTGTACTTGGTGAAGTTAGAGTCGGGCCCCGCCGATGTCATCGCCTGGAGGTACCTTTTCACGATGTTCATCGAGATGAAGGTGACGTAGAAGAGGCCTTGGAAGAAGGGCTGGACGGAGTATGTCTCGGCTTTGGAGAAACCTTGGTCTCGCAGCATGGTGTCACAAAAAACTTCTGTTGTGACCGATGGTATCTTACCTTCGGCGTCTTCCTTCAGCTGCAGGACGACAGTTTGCCGCATCCAGGGCTCCAGTGTTGGGGCTCCATTTGCTGGGGAACCGTTTTTTAAGAGTTTGGGCTTTTCATTAAATCATGGTGAAGGTCCGGTTTAAAGAAAGGATAGCGGCAGGCAGCGTCTGTTGAACGCTGTTATGAGATCGAATCTGGTGAGCACCTCTTTTTTTGCTCCAATCATTGTGTGACGTCTCCTCGCTGCAAGCAAACACTTTTAGAAACTTTTTTGACTTTTTATATGTTTATGCAGAATTGTCATTACAGGTCTGGGACTAAAGTGTGTAACGTCACAGTGTTAAAACAATGCCATTCCATGTGTTTTCGCTTTGTTACAGATGGATATGTGGTCAAAAACAGACTTTAATCACATAGCGTCTGGCGCTCTATGCTACAGCCACCAGATTTAGAGCGCCGACGCTGTGTGAGTTGAATATGGTGTGAGCCACTGAGAGTTGGTTGCACTCAGCTGGCGCTACCTTTCGCTCCCTGCAGCGCTGTACTGGTGTTAGAGCGCCCAACATACATCGCATTAATCAATGCTGAACAGGTTATTAGAGTGACTGAGGTGCTCTGTTACAGCGCCCGATAGCCGATCAAAGCGTATACCAGGGGTCGCTCTAAGCGCCACTATATGTATCAGCCTCCATGTGTCCTCTTCTTTCTCTTTGGGTCCAGCAGGTGGACAAATGAATGGCTTACTGGCTGACGTGTCTCATTTCTTCTGTCACACTGGAGATAGATACAATTAAAACAAATTATAGCATCTACATTTGTAATTCTCCACAAAAGGCCCCATATGTTTTGATGACACTTTTTCACATTCAGACATTCTTTCGATCAGCTTCAGATCTGGAATGGATTTAATTAACATCTTTGCCTTGTCAAGAGTTCATTATTGGAATGTCTTTCCTTTATAATGTGTTTTAGACCATTATTAATGTTGTGCAGAGGAAGGATTTGTACACCGATTAAAACAAGGTTCAGCCTTATTTAACTACTGTTCTAATCAACAATAGTAAACAAAGAAAGGTCAACATATAATTACGTTAAAACGTAAAGGCCAGTCAGTCCAGAAATTTCGAAGCCAATATGTGGAGAGACCCATGTTAGGCTTAATATAGGGGGGCTAAAGAGACCAAAATACCCTCTACTTAGATAAAGGAAGAGAGGAGCTTTCCTAGAACGGAAAGTATTTGCACAGTACCCAATACAAGGACAGATAGCATTACCCATCAATCCTTGCAGCAGGAGGAGCTATGCAAATCCACCCTATCGCTGATGAGAGACTAAAGCTCGAAACATGTGTCCACTAGTTGGATGTGTTGGGCTGTGTAAATTTAAAGCTAATCCTTGGCATTAGTGTTTCTAAGGGCCTTGGATGGCACAGAGACATAAAGAGATGATTTGCATAGCTCCGCCTACTGCAAGGGTAGATGGGTAATGCTATCTGCCCTTGGACTGGGTACTGTGCAAATACTTTCCGTTCTAGGAAAGCTCCTCTTTTCCTTTACCTAAGTAGAGGGTTTTTTGGTCTCTTTAGCCCCCCCCCCCTATATTAAGCCTAACATGGGTCTCCACATACTGGCTTGTGACTCTGTTTAAGTCCTTGATTACAACGTAGTCGCAAGCCAGTATGTGGAGGGACCCATGTTAGGCTTAATATAAGGGGCTAAAGAGACCAAAATTCCCTCTACTTCGGTAAAGGAAAAGAGTCGCTTTCCTAGAACGGAAAGTATTTGCACAGTACCCAGTCCAAGGACATATAGCATTATCTATCCTTGCAGTAGGCGGAGCTATGCAAATCATCTCTTTATGTCTCTGTGCCACCCAAGGCCCTTAAAACCGCTAAGGGTGCAATGCCAAGGATTAGCTTTAAATTTTACACAGCCAGACACATCCAACTAGAGGACACGTGTTTCGAGCTTTAGGCTCTCATCAGCACTAGGGCGGATGCCTCTGGCTTTCAGTCCTTGATTACCAAAGTCCTTTAATAATCCCTCTGTGTTTTTTTTAAATCTGTATTTAAACTTTACTTGACATCCAGCAGCCCGGTCATGCATATAATTAAATTGAGATAATACAGCATGTAGATAGTTCCTCTCCACTAGGTATATACCTGTATGTCATCCAATTACCAGCTTTGACATGAAGAAGATACAGTGACAGGTGTTACGGTCTCATCCTGGAACAAATTGCTTATCTCTCCAGTAAAGAGCAGAGACAGGATCGCACAGCCTGTCGTTGAGAAAGAAGACATCTTACGGACTAACCTAGAAAGCCGAAGTGAAGATGAATGAGCGCTGGTCTATATTTGATTCTATTGATCCAGCCTGGTGTGTAATACATCTTTCTGCAGGGCTGCCTGCGGTAGAAGATAAGTGGAGGAAATGCCAGGGAAAATCATGTGCTATTCATGAGACGTACTGTATTCATTTATTTTTTACTATCCTGGCCAGGTATCAGTTTTATGCAACAAAATTATCATGACAACGAGAGTTTTTGGCATTGTAAATTTTAGCATTAAATGTAAAAAAAGTAAAATACATCAACGTGAATTGAATACATTTAGCCAAGGTAAATTTTGCACTGTAGTAAGAATAATTGGTGAGGTTAAGAAATTCAAGGGGGGACCAGGACATTTGGGTTTAGGGACAAGGCACAACCATGTCACCAAACTAACCAGTGCTGCCCAGCGGAAAGCTACGAAAGAAAATGAGGTATTGCAATTGTTGAACTAAAGTAGAAAGAAATGGGGTTCCCCTTTAAGAAGGGTAGTTCAGAGTGAAACAGACTGTAATCCGGATAATTCTCTTTCTGTTGAGTTCTGCTTTAACTTTATTTGATGACAATGCAGGAAAACTTTGTAGAACAATCACATTTATGTGGGACACTGCTAAGGCCTAGTTTTATACTCGGCCCCTCTGATAGACCAGGGCAACAGGCCAGCCCAATTTTTTCTCTGTTCAAGGTAGGTTTTGGACCGTAAAAGATTAGGAAGAGTAATTGGTGAGATTAAGAAATTCAAGAGGGGATGGGACATTTGGGTTTGGGGGCCAATACACAACCATCTGACCAAACTAACCAGAAATCATCACAACCTGATGTAAATTGTCTCAGTGCCCCTCAGCAGAAAGCTACAAAAGAAAATGAGGTATTGCAATTGTTAAACTAAAGTAGAAAGGAATGGGGTTCCCCTTTAAGGAGGGTAGTTCAGAATGAAAAAGACTGTAATCTTTATAATTCTCTTTTTGCCGAGTACTGCTTTAACTTTGATGACAATGCAGGACAGACTTTGTAGGAGAGTCACATTTATTTGGGACACTGCTAAGGCCTAGTTTTATACTCTGCCCCTCTGATAGACCAGGGCAACAGGCCACCCCACTTTTTACTCTGTTCAAGGTAATTTTTGTGAGGTTAAAATGGACCAAAACCCACTAAAACGAGTGGCCTTTAAACATTAAAACATGAAGAGAGACTTACCTTTGGACGTCCCTTGCATCCTTCTGTCCCTCGCAGCGCCCGTTATTCCGTGGCTGGAAGTCCCGGCCTCCAGCTCTTAGACGTGAGCTTGACTGGAGTCTCTACTGCTTAGACGCACATTCCATTCCTCTTCTGTCTTCTACGATCGCGGGATTTCACTTTCGTTTCTCTCGTTGTGATGTCATCGGGGTGTCGTCCTCTCTCGGGAGCGTACACGCTTAATCATCTGTCATCAAAAATAAATCTGCGCCTGCGCAGTAGTGCTGCCTTAGGTACAAGGAAGCGCTGCTCGCTCATGATGTAAGCTGCGCTTCCTATACCTACTGCGCATGCACGAGATTTGTGAAAGGGAGAGGTCAAAGTATCTCTTCCAAAGACAAGAAAATCCAAGATGGCAGCGCAACAAAAAAAAAAGGACGCAAAGCCGCGAAGGAGCCTCGGAGGTAAGTTTTTTTTTTACTTTCATTAACGGGTCCTGGGGCATGTTGGCCAGTAGTTTTTTAAGCAAAAAAAAAAAACTGCGGGGTTTTGGTCCACATTAAGAAATTCAAGAGGGGATGGGACATTTGGGTTGGGGGGCCAAGACACAACCATCTGACCAAACAAACCAGAAATCATCACAACCTGATGTAAATCTTCTCAGTGCTGACCAGCGGTATCCGGATAATTCTCTTTCTGACGAGTTCTGCCTTAACTTTATTTAATGACAATGCAGGAAAACATTTATTTGGGACACTGCCTAGTGTTATACTCAGCCTCCTGATAGACCAGTGCAACAGGCCACACCACCTTTTACTTGCTCAGGGGATTAGCCAAAAGTTTGTTTTGGGGGGCTTTCTAAATGAATGACCCCCTGATAATGGGGTCACTGTAGCCTCTCAGAGCTGTTCACGTTGGAAAAGGGTTTCAGGAAAGCAGACGTCCCGTTCAACTTCCTCCAGGAAGAAGCTGAGGAGTGGGGGGTGAGTATTAGTCTATAGGTCCCAGATCCGCAGACCGCTCCTCAATTACCTCCCTGCTGTTGAACCAAAGTCCCGCCTTCCTGGCTGGTGCATCAGTCTGGTGTAGCACACCTCTTTCTCTCTCTGGCCATGACCTTCCTCTCTCCTCTGCGATTCCCGCACTTCTCTCTGGCAGTTCCTCCCCTCCTTCTGATACCCCCTCACTGTGGTCTCACACTCATAAAACCTCAGGGCCTTCCCCCCGGGCTGAGCTGGGGCCTACTAACCCTACTACCCTGCTGTGGGGTCCCCAAATAAAGTTCTCATCCTTTAGGGAAGTTCAACAAGCTTTTTGGGATGAACTAATTTTTTTTTGCTTTTTTTTTGGTTACACAATTTTCTCATAACTTAAATCGTGTAACAAGCCTCTAAGGTAAAATCAGTATTTTATTAATATTAACTAACATCACAATACACAGGACCGGGGGCGGGCTGTCAATAGGGAGAGCTAAGACCTAAAAAAAACAAAAAATAAAACAGAAAGAGAAGGGAAGACTGTGATGGCCTTTCTCTTGAGATGTTCAAAAAGTCTATTTTAAGGGGAAACCATTAGCTTTGAACTGGCCTACAGGGTTACCAGGAATTCCCCCATTGACCCCTCCCTGCATCGCCAAAACCTGAATTATATATAGCTTATTTGTGGCATCCCAAGTGCACAGAGACAATAAAGATTGGTATAATGTTTCTGTGCACAGGCCCTGAATATAAGTCGATAATAAATGTGGGGTGGGCCTCAGGCATTCCAGTCCGATGCTGAAAACCGTACTAAATTATTTTTCTAATTGCTATTGCTGTACTGTGTTGTGAGGCTGGTGCGTTAACGCATCTCAATAGCATGGCAGTTCCTGGGACAAGACTGCTACATCTTTAATTTAAAACCCTTATTTATTAATATATATCTATACAACACAAGGTCATAGAAGAGGAGTGAGTAAATTTGTTTTATTAAGTTAATAATGAAAGACAGACAGGTCAATCAGAAAATGCATCAAGTGCCCATTCAGTTAGGCAAAACACAAAGGAATAGTCCACATTTCACGCAAATATTGTGTTTTGTTGATTGTGACCTTTGCCAAAGTGTGTAAAAAAAATAAATATATTGACTTCAACCAATATCATTACACTCCCACTATATACAAGGCCCACCCCTAGTTCACAATGAGTCAGCTACGCCACCATACAAAACATATAAACTTAGTATTTATTTTGTTCTGATCCCAAAGTTTCTGTTTTTTGACAAAATCTATTTCAATGTGCCACAACTATCTAGCCTAAGACCCACCCGTCCAAAAATAATGCTTTCACCAAAAGAGGGACAATCAAGAGGTATGCTGTGAGATACAGAAAGTCATTCACTTTCTCTTTGATGGGTCTATACAAGCGTAGGTATGTGCTGAATTATTTCCTAATAAATAGTTTCCATTGAATGGTAATTGCCTACTTAGAAGCTGTGAGATTGACCCTGATGTAAACTTTGGACAGTGAGTACGCCACACATTCAGTGTTAGTCATGAAGTGTCTACTTATTTGCGTAGTAATTCTTCTGCATATTGTCCATTTAATAGTCTTTTTCAAGTAGGTACTGTTGCATTTTGACATTCGACTGATTAATTCAAGATGTCCATCAGGTCATCACAACTGAAATGTTTGAGTGGATGTAATAAGTATCGTCTACTGCAGCTCGCAACCACAATTCACGACAAAGCATTGTAGGCACTGGATAGTGTTTATTTTGGAGTTATTCTAACAAAAGCTAGGTGAACTTTACAAGATGCCCTCATGCCGCTCCGTGACCTTCAGAGCTTCATGCATGCTAGCAGCAGACAGCCTTCGGTTGATATTGGTGTACTTACATCTCAACAAGTTCCAAAACGTAGTCCGTAAATCCCGGTTGAAGAAGGCATAGATCAAGGGGTTAATGAGCGAGTTGGTGTAGCCCAGCCAGAGGAATGTCCTCTCCAGTCTGAGGGGCATGCAGCTACACATGATGCCGCAAATAAAGGGTCTGGCTGTAGAGAGCAAGAAGAAGGGAAGCCAACAGAAGGTGAAAGCCCCAACAATTATCCCAAGAGTCCTGGCGGCTTTCTGCTCCCGCTTGAAGATGGAGATGTTCTTCCTGTCTTGGCGTATGAGCTTGGACAAGGTGGCAAATTCTTCCACAGCTTTGTTCTTTTTGGAATTCTTTTTGGGGGCGATCTTCTCCTCCAAACAGTATATTCCTTCTGCTTCAATAAGTTTTGGAATATTTACAAATTTGTGCTTCTCAGCACTGATTTTAGCTGCTATAAAAATTCTCTGGTACATTATGAGCATGACAGTCATGGGTATGTAGAAGGCAACTGCAGTGGAGTAGACAGTATAGCCAAAGTCTTGACTTATTAGACACATCTTTTCTACGGTGACATTTTGGGCCCATCCAAAGAGAGGAGGGAGAGTTATGGAGGCGGATAGAAGCCAGACGATGAACACCATTTTAGCCATGAGTTTGCCATTTTGTCGGGCAGGGTATGTCAAGGGACGAGTTATTCCAAGGTACCTAAAAAATGAAACAGAATGGTTAGGATATGTCTTTTCCAGTTATGCATTTCAATGTAATAGAGGCACAAAAAGCTGGGTAGGTATGTTTCTTAATGGTCCTATTTTGGAAGTCACTAAAAAGTCAACCTTTTTTAACATAACCATTGTGGATAGAACAATAGGTAGTAGAGTTTTGACCAAAGCTTGGTCAGCCATGGTGGCATACCATCCCCAATGCCCTTCACCATAAGTCCAGGGTCCAAGACAGTGGGCACCAGGCTGTTCTGCCCACCCGAGTGCCTGAGAGGGGTGTGAGCAATCAGTGGGGTGTCAGGAGGCTTCCTGACCACAGAAAGATTGATTCAGCAACATGAGTATTGTAAGAAAACATTTTTGCTCTAAAAAAAAACTTGAGTAAAAAAAATCTCACTCACGGTGTTGAGTCAATCCTATGGTGGGTTTGCCACCCCATCATCTTTGGACTGGTATACATACCAGTTTACAAGCAGTGTAAGAGTAAAAAAATAAAACAACCACCCCCATTTAGTTCACCAATGAAATTAGAAAGCATAAATAAATCCTAGCTGTGGCTAGCCCACCATTTTCTCTCAGCTCTGGTGTGTTGATTGAAGTTGAAAGCTTGGAGAGGCATTTATACATGGGAGCCGTGGCCTCCTGGGATTCTCATAGTATCTGTGTAATGCACTGGGACTCTAGGAAGAATGAGACAATACCACCCCCAGGGACCAGATTTGAAGGAGGGGGAGCCTCTGCTCCTCTGCAGAGTAAACTATGGAAGACCTGTACCCCTTCAAGTAACAAGTACACTGGGGGAAGACAACAAGTAACAAGGCACTGGGGGCAGAAACCAGTAGCCTGCCAAAGCCTGCAATCAAGAGTGCTGACTGAGAGGGGAGGCTGCAATCAAGCAAGAAGACACCTGAAAGACTTCAATCAATATGCCAAAGCTTGGAGAAGATGGTAGGCCTAAGAAAGAAGATGCCAAAGACCTGATGTAAGCTCACTCGCCGGTATAAATAGCCCCTCCCTCATGCAGGAAACGAGGTGACAGGAGCTCAGCGTGACGTGACTGTCTGTCCCTGCATCCATCCTGTGTCCTGTCAGTTCCTGCATCCAGCCTGTGTCCTGTCTGTTCCTGCATCCAGCTGGTGCCCTGTCTTTCCCTGCATCCAGCCTGGGTCCTGTCTGTCCCTTCATCCAACTGGTGCCCTGTCTGTCCCTGCATCCAACTGGTGCCCTGTCTGTCCCTGCATCCAGCCTGGGTCCTGTATGTTCCTGTATCCAGCCTCTGTCCTGTCTGTTCCTGCATCCAGCCTGTGGCCTGTCTGTTCCTGCATCCAGCCTGTGTCCTGTCTGTTCCTGCATCCAGCCTGGGTCCTGTCTGTCCCTGCATCCAACTGGTGCCCTGTCTGTCCCTGCATCCAGCCTCTGTCCTGTCTGTTCCTGCATCCAGCCTCTGTCCTGTCTGTTCCTGCATCCAGCCTCTGTCCTGTCTGTCCCTGCATCCAGCCTGTGTCCTGTCTGTTCCTGCATCCAGCCTGTGTCCTGTCTGTCCCTGCATCCAACTGGTGCCCTGTCTGTCCCTGCATCCAGCCTCTGTCCTGTCTGTCCCTGCATCCAGCCTCTGTCCTGTCTGTTCCTGCATCCAGCCTCTGTCCTGTCTGTTCCTGCATCCAGCCTCTGTCCTGTCTGTTCCTGCATCCAGCCTCTGTCCTGTCTGTCCCTGCATCCAGCCTGTGTCCTGTCTGTTCCTGCATCCAGCCTGTGTCCTGTCTGTCCCTGCATCCAGCCTCTGTCCTGTCTGTTCCTGCATCCAGCCGGGGTCCTGTCTGTTCCTGCATCCAGCCTCTGTCCTGTCTGTCCCTGCATCCAGCCTCTGTCCTGTCTGTCCCTGCATCCAGCCTATGTCCTGTCTGTTCCTGCATCCAGCCTATGTCCTGTCTGTCCCTGCATCCAGCCTGGGTCCTGACTGTTCCTGCATCCAGCTGGTGCCCTGTCTGTCCCTGCATTCAGCCTGGGTCCTGTCTGTTCCTGCATTCAGCCTGTGTCCTGCCTGTCCCTGCATCCAGCCTCTGTCCTGTCTGTGCCTGCATCCAGCCTATGTCCTGTCTGTCCCTGCATCCAGCCTGGGTCCTGACTGTTCCTGCATCCAGCTGGTGCCCTGTCTGTCCCTGCATTCAGCCTGGGTCCTGTCTGTTCCTGCATTCAGCCTGTGTCCTGCCTGTCCCTGCATCCAGCCTCTGTCCTGTCTGTTCCTGCATCCAGCCGGGGTCCTGTCTGTTCCTGCATCCAGCCTGTGCCCTGTCTGTTCCTGCATCCAGCCTCTGTCCTGCCTGTCCCTGCATCCAGCCTGTGTCCTGCCTGTCCCTGCATCCAGCCTGTGTCCTGCCTGTCCTTGCATCCAGCCTCTGTCCTGTCTGTCCCTGCATCCAGCCTATGTCCTGTCTGTCCCTGCATCCAGCCTGGGTCCTGACTGTTCCTGCATCCAGCTGGTTCCCTGTCTGTCCCTGCATTCAGCCTGGGTCCTGTCTGTTCCTGCATTCAGCCTGTGTCCTGCCTGTCCCTGCATCCAGCCTCTGTCCTGTCTGTGCCTGCATCCAGCCTATGTCCTGTCTGTCCCTGCATCCAGCCTGGGTCCTGACTGTTCCTGCATCCAGCTGGTGCCCTGTCTGTCCCTGCACCTAGCCTGGGTTCTGTCTGTTCCTGCATCCAGCCTGTGTCCTGTCTGTTCCTGCATCCAGCCTCTGTCCTGTCTGTCCCTGCATCCAGCATGGGTCCTGTCTGTCCCTGCATCCAACTGGTGCCCTGTCTGTCCCTGCATCCAGCCTGGGTCCTGTCTGTTCCTGCATCCAGCCTGGGTCCTGTCTGTCCCTGCATCCAGCTGGTGCCCTGTCTGTCCCTGTATCCAGCCTGTGTCCTGTCTGTTCCTGCATCCAGCTGGTGCCTTGTCTGTCCTTGCATCCAGCCTGGGTCCTGTCTGTTCCTGCATCCAGCCTGGGTCCTGTCTGTCCCTGCATCCAGCTGGTGCCCTGTCTGTCCCTGCATCCAGCCTGGGTCCTGTCTGTTCCTGCATCCAGCCTCTGTCCAGTCTGTTCCTGGATTCAGCCTGGGTACTGACTGTTCCTGCATCCAGCCTGGGTCCTGTCTGTTCCTGTATCCAGCCTCTTTCCTGTCTGTCCCTGCATCCAGCCTGGGTCCTGTCTGTTCCTGCATCCAACTGGTGCCCTGTCTGTCCCTGCATCCAGCCTCTGTCCTGTCTGTCCCTGCATCCAGCCTGTGTCCTGCCCTCCCCTGCATCCAGCCTCTGTCCTGTCTGTTCCTGCATCCAGCCTGTGTCCTGCCTGTCCCTGCATCCAGCCTGTGTCCTGCCTGTCCCTGCATCCAGCCTGTGTCCTCTCTATCCCTGCATCCAGCCTGTGTCCTGTCTGTCCCTGCATCCAGCCTGTGTCCTGTCTGTCCCTGCATCCAGCCTGTGTCCTGTCTGTCCCTGCATCCAGCCTCTGTCCTGTCTGTTCCTGCATCCAGCCTGGGTCCTGTCTGTTCCTGCATCCAGCCTGTGTCCTGTCTGTCCCTGCATATAGCCTGTTTCCTGTCTGTTCCTGCATCCAGCCTCTGTCCTGTCACTTCCTGCATCCAGCCTCTGTCCTGTCTGTTCCTGCATCCAGCCTCTGTCCTGTTTGTTCCTGCATCCAGCCTGTGTCTTGTTGTTTCCTGCATCCAGCCTCTGTCCTGTCACTTCCTGCATCCAGCCTCTGTCCTGTCTGTTCTTGCATCCAGCCTCTGTCCAGTCTGTTCCTGCATCCAGCCTGTGTCTTGTATGTCTCTGCATCCAGCCTCTGCCCTGTCTGCCCCTGCATCCAGCCTGTGTCCTGTCTGTTCCTGCATCCAGCCTCTGACCTGTCTATTCCTGCATCCAGTCTGTGTCCTGTCTGTCCCTGCATCCAGCCTGTGTCCTGTCTGTCCCTGCATCCAGCCTGTGTCCTGTATGTCCCTGCATCCAGTCTGTGTCTTGTATGTCTCTGAATCCAGCATGTGTCCTGTCTGTCCCTGCATCCAGCCTATGTCCTGTCTGTCCCTGCATCCAGCCTGTGTCCTGTCTGTCCCTGCATCCAGCCTGTGTCCTGTCTGTCCCTGCATCCAGCCTGTGTCCTGTCTGTCCCTGCATCCAGTCTGTGTCTTGTATGTCTCTGAATCCAGCATGTGCCCTTTCTGTTCCTGCATCCAGCCTCTGTCCTGTCTGTTCCTGCATCTAGCCTCTGTCCTGTCTTTTCGTGCATCCAGCCTGTGTTTTGTATGTCTCTGCATCCAGCCTCTACCCTGTCTGTTCCTGCATCCAGACTGTGTCCTGTCTGTTTCTGCATCCAGCCTCTGTCCTGTCTGTTCCTGCATCCAGCCTCTGTCCTGTTTGTTCCTGCATCCAGCCTGTGTCCTGTCTGTCCCTGCATCCAGCCTCTGCCCTGTCTGTCTCTGCATCCAGCCTCTGCCCTGTCTGTTCCTGCATCCAGTCTGTGTCCTGTCTGTTCCTGCATCCAGCCTGTGTCTTGTATGTCTCTGCATCCAGCCTCTGCCCTGTCTGTTCCTGCATCCAGCCTCTGCCCTGTCTGTTCCTGCATCCAGTCTGTGTCCTGTCTGTTCCTGCATCCAGCCTGTGCCCTGTCTGTTCCTGCATCCAGCCTCTGTCCTGTCTGTTCCTGCATCCAGCCTCTGTCATGTCTGTTCCTGCATCCAACCTGTGTCCTGTCTATCCCTGCATCTAGCCTGTGCCCTGTCTGTTCCTGCATCCAGCCTCTGTCCTGTTTGTCCCTGCATCCAGCCTCTGTCCTGTTTGTTCCTGCATCCAGCCTGTGTCCTGTCTTTCCCTGCATCCAGCCTGTGTCTTGTATGTCTCTGCATCCAGCCTCTGCCCAGTCTGCCCCTGCATCCAGCCTGTGTCCTGTCTGTTCCTGCATCCAGCCTCTGACCTGTCTATTCCTGCATCCAGTCTGTGTCCTGTCTGTCCCTGCATCCAGCCTGTGTCCGGTCTGTCCCTGCATCCAGCCTGTGTCTTGAATGTCTCTGAATCCAGCATGTGTCCTGTCTGTCCCTGCATCCAGCCTGTGCCCTTTCTGTTCCTGCATTCAGCCTCTGTCCTGTCTGTTCCTGCATCTAGCCTCTGTCCTGTCTTTTCGTGCATCCAGCCTGTGTTTTGTATGTCTCTGCATCCAGCCTCTACCCTGTCTGTTCCTGCATCCAGACTGTGTCCTGTCTGTTCCTGCATCCAGCCTCTGTCCTGTCTGTTCCTGCATCCAGCCTCTGTCCTGTTTGTTCCTGCATCCAGCCTGTGTCCTGTCTGTCCCTGCATCCAGCCTCTGCCCTGTCTGTTCCTGCATCCAGTCTGTGTCCTGTCTATTCCTGCATCCAGCCTGTGTCCTGTCTGTTCCTGCATCCAGCCTGTGTCCTGTCTGTCCCTGCATCCAGCCTCTGCCCTGTCTGTTCCGGCATCCAGCCTCTGTCCTGTCTGTCCCTGCATCCAGCCTGTGTCCTGTCTGTTCCTGCATCCACCCTGTGTCCTGTCTGTCCCTGCATCCAGCCTGTGCCCTATCTGTTCCTGTATCCAGCCTCTGTCCTGTCTGTCACTGCACCCAGCCTCGGTCCTGTCTGTTCCTGTATCCAACCTGTGTTCTGTCTGTCCCTGCATCCAGCCTCTGCCCTGTCTGTTCCTGGATCCAGCCTGTGTCCTGTCTGTTCCTGCATCCAGCTTGTGTCCTGTCTGTTCCTGCATCCAGCCTGTGTCCTGTCTGTTCCTGCATCCAGCCTGTGTCCTGTCTGTCCCTGCATCCAGCCTGTGCCCTGTCTGTTCCTGCATCCAGCCTCTGTCCTATCTGTTCCTGCATCTTGCCTCTGTCCTGTCTGTCCCTGCATCCAGCCTCTATCCTGTTTTTTTCTGCATCCAGCCTCTGTCCTGTCTGTTCCTGTATCCAGCCTGTGTTCGGTCTGTTCCTGCATCCAGCCTCTGTCCTGTCTGTTCCTGTATCCAGCCTGTGTTCTGGCTGTCCCTGCATCCAGCCTCTGTCCTGTCTGTTCCTGTATCCAGCCTGTGTTCGGTCTGTTCCTGCATCCAGCCTCTGTCCTGTCTGTTCCTGCATCCAGCCTGTGTCTTGTATGTCTCTGCATCCAGCCTGTGTCCTGTCTGTTCCTGCATCCAGCCTCTGTCCTGTCTGTTCCTGCATCCAGCCTCTGTCCTGTTTGTTCCTGCATCCAGCCTGTGTCCTGTCTGTCCCTGCATCCAGCCTCTGCCCTGTCTGTTCCTGCATCCAGCCTGTGTCCTGTCTGTTCCTGCATCCAGCCTCTGTCCTGTCTGTTCCTGCATCCAGCCTGTGTCCTGTTTTTTTTCTTGCATCTAGCCTGTCTTCTGTCTGTTCCTGCATCCATCCTGTCTCCTGTTTTTTCCTGCATCCAGCCTGCCGACGTTGCGGAGCGCACGGCTCCTTTATCAAGGCAGCGCTGCCTTGATAAAGGAGCCATGCGCTTCGCAACGTCGGCTCGTTATTTAGCGATCACCATTCTTGCTAGCCTGGTAACATTGCTGTTATTTATTGAATCATGTATATACTTTATGTATGATGTGACACGTCGTGATTTTTACACAATTTCTCTGTTTTACCATGTTTGAGGTTTCCTCTGGAATGACGATTTCTGTTTAAACTGACCAGGGTCTTATGATCAGCTATCATAACCCTTGCTAGGTTATTATTTCCCTTAACTATTTATACATATTGACTGTATCCTTGGGCTGTGCGCTTCATCAGGAATGACCCCCATGCACCTCTTTATGGTAAATATTGTTTTACCTTTCTCTAATTATCCTTGTAGATACAGTTATGCCCTTATTCATCAAGCGATAGCGCCAGGTAGTGTCTGACGAGCGCCAGGTAGCGGCAGCTAACGGCGACTACCGACTCAAGTACGCCCGCGGCGGTCACAATGACGCATTTATCAAGCAAAATGAGGCTAGCGCCGGCGAGAGCGACGGCTAGCGCGGCATTCATCATGAAGCCGGCTGGACCGAACAGCGCCGCTGCAAATTCCCTCACAGCGCCAGGTATGAGCTGTCGCTCCCTGGCGATGTCCAATGCATTTCAATGGAGCAATCTATAATAATTCATGATTAATTGGTAATAATTTTTTTTTTAATTTTTTTAATGTCAAAAAATTGGAGAACACTTCTGCAATGTTAGGATTTATTTTTAAGTAAAAAAAAAAAAAAAAAAAAATATGTGCAGAATTGATCTAACAGGTCTGAGATTAATGTAATCATATAACAAAATGATTCTAAAAACATGTATAATGTTACATTCAAAAAATATGGTTGTTTAGGGGTTAAAAACTAGTTAATACAGATCGGCGCCAGCGCTCTGGGGTTTAAACAAGGAATGGACAGCGACAGCACATTCGGAGCGTGATTTTTTGATGAATATGAAGCTAGCCGTTCGCTCTGGCCATTCGTTGTCAGGCGCTCACATACAACGCTGGACCTGTGAAACAGCGACCCCCCAGCCCGTATTCAACATTACCGCACACCGACTGAGTCGCTGTCATCAAGCTAACGCCGGCCAAGCACAGCGAATACTGGCTGGCGCAGAAAAAATCACGCTACAGTCGCTCATCTGTCGCTACCTGGCGCTATTGATGAATCGGCCTCTTAGTATTACTTGATTATCGCTATTTTCCCTTTTTTCTGAGATGCCATGCCATTTCTGATGACAGATGCGCTGCCTGACAGAGAAACCTCTCTATATATCCTTTTGTAGTGCCACATCATTGACTTTATTATTGCTGGATATCTACCTGCACTCTGTTGTATAGCACTGTTTTGTGTACGTATTATCTTTGTGTACCAATACACTTTTTTTTCATTACAAAAAACTTTTGTCGGTGTGCATTCCTCTCGGTGAAGTCATAAGGGTTGTTAGTCATAACAGGAGATAGAGTAGAAACATAGTTAGAACTAGAAAGGTAGTGATTGGTCAGAAGGTTGGTTTCTATAACCATCAGATGTCAGACACAAGGCCGAACATGTGATAGAAGGTTCTGGAAAGTAGTGAGAAGGGATATAGGGAAGCCCTCGTCCCCCAGTCATGGTTCTCTTAACCATCTTGAATTGTAAAGGAGCAGGAGCACAGACTCTAACAGAGAGAGAAGGGGAGAGATTCAGCAACGAACATTATTCTCTTTGGGAAGCAATGCTTTATCATTGTACCTAACTATGGACAGAACCAGAACTGTAACTGGATGGATATATTGTACCTGTTCCGTGTTTGCTGTTTGCTTGTGGATAAAATAAAGAGGAACGCTGCTTTCATCTACTGGACTGCTGTACATCTTTCCAAACGGCAACAGTGAGTACTAACCTTTCCCTACAACCCTAACCCTTACCTACTCACAACACACATGCAGAGCACCCTGGGCCAAGAAGAACCTGCTCCCTGACATCACTTGCCAGACACCCTGGTGCGTGAGGGCTACACTAAGATCAAAATCATTCGGTCTTCACACCCCCATCATAACATAATTGCGGACCCACTCGTTTACACTGATAATTTTAATTCTGTTCTGTACAGCCCCACTGCTGATTCTTGAAATGTCTGGCCTTCACCTAGCTGAATTGTTGTGAATAGAGATGACCGAACTTCTTGAAAGTTCGATTCGGGCGATTCGCCGAATTTCCCCAAGAAATTCGGGTTCGCCCGAATCAAACTTTCACGAATCGCTCATCTGAAAAAAAAAATGCCAGCATGGTGGGAGCGGGCAGGCCGGCTACGCTGTCAGGCATTTTTTTTTTTTTATTTCAGGGAAAATTCGATCGGCACAAACCAAAAAAAATTCGGGTTCGTGCCGAATCGAATTTTCCCTGAAATTCGGAGCGAATTCCGGTTCGTCCGAACTGGTTCGCCCATCCCTAGTTGTGAACTTGGGCATATCAAATATTTAGCATGACATGCTCAGAGTATTTAGATTTACCAAAGAGATACCAGTAAATCTATTTATGTTGACTACAACATTACAAGCAAATAATTTGCTACCTACATTTCTATATCATATCTCTACAGCATTCTTCAAACAGTGGCAGCAGCCTTACGAAGTTGCTCGCGGCCAGATTCATCGTTTTCCTTTGCCAAGATCTGCTGTAACTAATCACACCAAATGGTTTTGAAGGTGAGAAATGAGCTGCTGTAGGTGATTCATTAACAGACAGCTCGGAACATGGCCGGCGATAGATGATGTGATAAATGAATGGAATTATTAAGGGTACATAAAGGTCACCACTAGACCAAGCACAAACAGGCAATAGCCGACACACTGAACTCTTCCCAAACTGGTGCATCAATCTTGTGATTTTGAAGGCCACTCATCAATCTCTTGATGAATCTGCAGCTTTCAATTTCATGTTTTCCAAGAAATAAAGGATTAAATTCATTTAACGATAGGGCCATGAAAGTGGACTGCCAGTTAGGTTTGAGGGATGAGCTGACCTCTGATCATTTCTAAGAGCATCTGGGTTTGGGACACCCACCACCCTTACAGAAAAATCAAGCATGTAATCTGGCAGAACTGCTCAAGTAAGGGCTTGAAGATTTTGGCTAAACTTGCTGCTAAAGTCCGGTTCGGGTCCCCGGACTCGACCCGATCCTGGACCTCATTAAAATCAATAAGGACCAGAATTTGGGGGACCAAAAATGGCTGTAGAATAGAGTTACAAGGGCTAGAGGGCTGCAAATCGAGGGAAACGCCAGGTCAATTGCCCTGCACAAAATGGTGAAAGTACTCAAAATAATAACAAAAAACTAAAAAAAATTAAATAAATACATACAGAAATAAAACAAATTAAAATATCTTTGTTACAGGTGTTGGAGGCCAAATTGGCCCAAACACCTGGGCGACTGCCCTGCACAAAATGAGGTAGGTAACGTACCGAAAAGAATATCAGAAAACTAAAAGATTAAAGAATTACATACATTGAAAAAATATTATTTTTTTTAGGGTTGTTGAAGGCCTAATTGGGGGGGGGGTGTAATATCTGGGTGATTGCCCTTCACAAATTGGGGTAGAGAAAGTCCTAAAATAAATAACAGAAACCAAAAAAATGTAAGAAATACACAAATAAATAAATACATCAATCATTATATACATGAATAAATAAATAAATAAATAAATAACATCAATAAGTAAATATATACATAAATAAATATATACATAAATAAATAAATACATTTATGCCCTTATTTATGAAGGAATAGCGACAGGTAGCGACTGGTGTGCGGCCGGTAATGACGGGCCCCGCCACGAGAACGCCGGCTCCCCACCACAATCACACATTTATCAAGCCGATCCTGCTTAGCGACTGAGCGCCATAAAGCCACTCATTCATCATTATTCCAGCCTCAGTCCACAGCGCCAGCGTCCGACCTTGAACAGCGACAGGTATGACCTCTCGCTACCTGGCGCTCTCCAATGCATTTCAATGGAACAATCTTTAAATATTCATAATTAATTGTTATTAATTTTTTTTTTTTTTTTTTAAATGTGAAAAATTCTGTGACCACTTCTGCCATTTTCGATAATTTTTTTAAGGTAAAAAAAAAAAATTGTACAGAATTGATATTACAGGTCTGATATTAATGTATTCATATTACTAAATTATTTTAAAAACTTGTTTTTTTTGGTTTCAAAAAATATGGTTGTTTGGGGGTTAAACATGCATTTTACAGCGCGAGAAATTTTTGAGCGTGATTTCTTAATGAATATGGTGGGAGCCGGTCGCTATCATGCACTCCCATACAGCGCGGAACCTGTCAAATAGCGACTCCTCACCCAATATTCAACACCGAATCAACTACCGAACAACGGCCAAGCACAGTGACTACTAGCGGGCGCTCTGAAAATGCCGCTACAGTCGCTCAACTGTCGCTACCTGCCGCTATTAATGAATCGGCCTCTTAGAAAAATAATACATTTTTTACAGGTGTCAGAGGTCTGGGGTGGTGGGGGATAGGAGGTATTGAAGGTATATGTGGCAGTGTAAGCTGAAGAGACAGAGAAGGCGGATGTGGGAGAGGCAGAGGTGGGGTATGTAGCAAACACTTTAACCACTCACTCTGGTGCTGTGGGATCCACACCTGGTCTATCTTAAGAATGTAAGCATGTGGATAGGTGGATCCTCCTGTCGGTGATGACACCACCCCCCCCTTCCCCCCCCCCCTTACTTCCCGGTTCAACGGCGCATGCGCGGGCCGCTGCCTCATCCCCACTATCCCTCTAGCAGGGCGCGCGTGAATGGCCGGCACGGGCATGCTCCCTGTTAGAGTGAAGCGGGGGATGCGGCTGCCAGCGCACTCGGAGCCGCTCTGCTAAGACATCGCTCAGACGTGCATAGCTCAGCTGCTCCAAGTGCGCTGATTGGACGAGCAGCCACGCATGGGCAGTAGGACCGGGATGAGATGAGTTTCTTTCTTGGGTGGTTTCACGTAGCGGGGCACCCCGGGGTAGTCAAAATCCGGGGTTTTGGTCCACTTTAAAAGAAATAAGCACAATGATTTCACTGTTGCTGAAATCAAAGCAAAGTAGCAAACTTTTTTTTCCTTTTTACACCGTAGTAAAAAGTGCCATTGACTTTCATTTTCTTCGTATCTGGCCATTTAGTAAAAGTGAAATTCTCAGGCTTTTTTTTTTACCATGGTCATTTTTTTTTTAACTATTGAATCGAGGCCTAACATCTAAAATGTTACATTTGTGTAAGGAAGAGTCTGCAAGGGTCTTTTATCCCCTACTCTAAGGCTTCCTCATACCTTAAAGTTATACTAAAGCCAAGCCTTTGTTGTCCCATTGTCTCGGGCTACACTTTGCACTGCCCCAAAGTTGGATCAGTTTTCAAAAAAGACCCTGTAGTTCCTAAGTTATTAGTAAAAGTATTAGAGCATTGGAGATGCAGAGAAAAAAGGAGGAGAAACAGTGAGTGCGGTGATGTGATGTAAGCACACTGAGAAGAGGAAGGAGGGCAAGGTTTTATAGGTGCAGAAAGAGGCAGCCACTCAGGATGTCTGGGCAGGAAGTGGGGGGTGTTTCCGTTCTTAGTACCCCAAAGGTTGATTGGTGGATCAAATCGGTGGGGTGGGGGTAGAAAACCAGAATAAGGAAGTGATTTTCCTCACTTAAGAGGCAGACGGGAGAAGAAGGACAGCACTAGAGCACTATGTAATGTAAGCAACTGATTATTATTTTAACTTTTGACTTGCCAATCACTATAAGTTTAATGTTTGTGACTTATAGCCTCTACTCTGGCCCAATGTCTTGTTACAAGAAACTTCCCTCTGTACTTTTGTGAGCTAATGTTTTATTTCGTTTAGGGAAGACCCTCACCCAACACACGTCTAACTCTTACTTTAAGACCTGACTAATGTCATGTTAGGAAGCCACCCCCCCCTTTCCCCAAGGATCTTCTGCCTTTACTTTTGAGCTTTAGCATTCACTACCCTCTACTCCTTTTTAGGACGACCACTCTAACAGCTCTAACAGTCCTCTGTTAATAACCTAATATTGTTTTTTTTTTTAATTTTTAAGCCCACGACAGACTACTCCATCCTGAGGCCTGAATAATAACATCATTTTAGGAATACCCCCCCCCCCCCTCCCCAAGAAACGTCATGTTCTGCTGTCTGTGGTCTAGGCTGAGGTCTGACTAATGTCTTGTTAGGAAGACTCCCCCTGACTCTACCATTGTGAACTAAAGTTGTCATTTATTTTTTATTTATTTTTTTTTCTATATTTGTTTCAGTTGAGATAATCATGCAGGTTACAAAAAACTGCAACAGACAATTAGAGAAAATGTCCAGATATCTGGCAAACGGCGAAAACGGAAAACGGAAATGACCAAGCCTGGAGATGTTTACGTGGCCATTCTGTTGGGGAAGTAAGGTCCCTTAAATAATTTTCAGGTTACCTGAGTACCCTGACTAATGTTTTTTTTAGATACACCCCTTTCAAAACCCAGGATTTTGACTATCCTGGGTTTTGGTCCTTTCCCCCGGGGCACCCCGATTGAAACTCACCTCTTCTTGGTCCTACAATGCATGCATGGCCGCTCGACCAATCAGCGCGCTTGGAGCTGCATACGTCATGCCATCTAAGACGGCGTCTAAGGCCAGTGGCTCTGAGCGCGCTGACGACTGCATCCCCCGCTTCCCTCTAACAGGGAGCATGCCCACGCCGGCCATTCACAAATGGCTGGCACGGGCATGCGCCCTGTTAGAGGAATAGTGGGGATGCGGCCACAGCCTGCGGCGTTGAACCAGGAAGCAAGGTAAGTAAACGGGGCGACCTGGGGGGGGGGGTTTCACACAGTTGGGCATCCCGAATTTGGATGCCCCGGGGGAGGGAATCGATCAGCCCAGGAATCTTATTGATTTCCTGGTCGATCGAGCTGGGTTTTTCCACTTTAAGAGCCTTCTGCCTGGATTCTTGAGACCTAATGTTTTGATGTTGTTTAAGGAAGACCCCCAACAGACTTCTGTTGTCTAATCTGTGGCCTGATTGGTGACATGTCCTCTCAAATTTGGATGCCCCTTGAAGTCTTTGGCCTTGACCTCGAAGTCTAGGGCCATGGTCAAAGGGTTTTGGTCCACTTTAAACTTCCATTACTCTATTGTATTTGCATCTTTGAAGTGGACCTAAACCCTCCCTGGCAAACCAGGGTCCTAAACTAAACTAACCATTAGAAAGTCCTGCATTAGAGGGGAGCAAACAACCCCTTGAATCTGTAAGACTTGAGTGGAGCTGGTCTCCCTCTTTATGAGACATGCATAAAGGATTGGGATGCCCCTATTTCTGAAACCCCCCAGATTGTCCAATTCACTCATTTCTTCTCGGAGTCCTTGCATTTTCTCGGCACTGTAACTGCATCCTTATCATACCTCAATCTGGGGCCTGTACCCACGCCAGGTCACAGCTAGAGGTCAGTGGGGATGCAGTCAGCACACTGGAGGTCCACTTTAAACCCAGGATTTTGACTATCATGGGTTTTGGTCATTTCCCTGCATGAAACCCCCCCAGATCGCCGAAGCCAACTCACCTCTTCCCGGTCTTACGGCGCCTGAGCGCCCGCTCGTCAAATCAGCGCGCTCAGATGCTGACATCACATCGTCTAAGTCTTCGCCTAATGCCAGCGGCTCCAAGCGTGCTGACAGCCACATCCCCCGCTACCCTCCCTACTAGAGGGATAGCCGGAATGTGGCCGCGGCTCGCACATGCACCGTTGGACCGGTAAACAAGGTAAGTTTATGGGTCGACCTGGGGGGGTTCACACAGGTTTTGGATGCCTCGGGGGGAGGGAATCAATCGGCCCAGGAATCTTATAGCTTCCCAGGCTGATCGAGCTGGATTTTGGTCCACTTTAAGAGCCTTATGCCTGGACTCCTGAGACCTAATGTTTTGATGTTGTTTAAGGAAGACTTCTGTTGTCTACTCTGTGGCATGATTGGTGACATGTCCTCCCAAACTTGGATGCCCCTTGAAGTCTTTGGCCTTGACCTTGAAGTCTATGGCCATGGTCAAAGGGTTTTGGTCCACTTTAAAGTTTCATACCTCTATTGTATTTGTATCTTTGAAGTGGACCTACAACCTCCCTGGCAAACCAGGGTCCTAAACTAAACTAACCATTAGTAAGTCCTGCATTAAAGGGGAGCAACCACCCCTCCTTGAGTCTGTAGGACTTGAGTAGAGCTGGTCACACTCTTTATAAGACATGCATAAAGGATTGGGATGCCCCCATTTGTGAAACTCCCCCAGATCGTCCAATTTACTCATTTCTTCTCGGAGCCCTTGCAGTTTCTCGCCACTGTATCTGCATCCTCATCATACCTCTATCTGGGGCCTGTACCCACGCCAGGTCACAGCTGGAGGTCCACTTTAAAGTGGATCAAAACCCAGGATTTTGACTATCCTGGGTTTTGGTCATTTCCCTGCGTGATACCCCCCAGATCGCCAAAGCCAACTCACCTCTTACCGGTCTTATGGCGCTTGAGCGCCCACTCGTCCAATCAGCGCACTCAGAGCCGCTGACGTCACGTTGTCTAAGCCTTCATCTAAGGTCAGCAGCTCTTAGCGCGCTGATGGCCACATCCCCCGCTACCCTCCCTGCTAAAGGGATAGCTGGGATGCGGCTGCGGCTCGCGCATGCACCGCTGGACCGGTAAACAAGGTAAGTTTATGGGGCGACCTAGGGGGTTTAACACAGCGGTTTTGGATGCCCCGGGGGGGAGGGAATCAATGGGCCCGAGAATCTTATAGGTTCCCGGGCCGATCGAGCTGGGTTTTGTTCCACTCTTGAGACATAATGTTTTGATGTTGTTTACAGAAGACCCCCCCAACAGACTTCTGTTGTCTAATCTGTGGCCTGATTGGTGACATGTCATCACAAATTTGGATGCCTCTTGAAGTCTTTGGCCTTGACCTCGAAGTCTAGGACCATTAGAAAGTCCTGCATTAAAGGGGAGCAACCACGTGTCTGTAAGACTTGAAGGGCAACGGTCTCCCTCTTTATGAGACATACATATAAGGATTGGGATGCCCCTATTTCTGAAACCCCCCAGATCGTCCAATTTACTCATCTCTTCTCGGAGTCCTCGCAGTTTCTCAGCACCACAACCGCTACCTCTATCCAGGGCCTTTGCCCACGCCAGGTCACAGCTAAAGGTGAGTGGGGATACAGAAAGCAGACTGGAGGTCCGCTTTAAGCTAGGTGTAATAAAAGTACAAAGCACCCTGTGCACTGTCATTTCCCATTAAGTCAATCAGGAAAGTCTCAGCTCCTCTGTTCGAACCCCTTTTCTCCTTGTCGTACATTGGTTGTGGGATAATTAGCAGCCCTAAATAACGTCAAATCAAAACAAGATGCCTCCATCTCCTCATGCCCTTGTTCGCACGGTGAAGGGTAAGCCTCGTAACGTCTCGGTATATTGCTGCTGGGAGGACACAGAAGACATTCCATAGTGTAATTTGCCACCGCGATCTAGTCGAATAATTACAAGCGATCGCAGCTTCTTGTCCGTTACCATGACGATCCCAGGAGAACGTATCCCCAGCCCAAGCTGCAGCAGCGTATTCGGCCTATTTGTGGGTAGAGACCAGTGAACTTGAAGTAATTTGTTCTGTTAGTCACTTCGCATAATTCAAACGTGAACGTGTAAGCTCACGGACTTAACCTCGCCGGCACCTGAGATTTACAGGCGGAATTAAGATGGAGTGGCTCGCTCTTCGAGGACCCAGCGGAGAGGCGACATGAAATTAAGTGACAGGATTCACATCGGCCGCTCGCGTGGAAGAGCCGCTCTAAATAGAATGAGCACGGAGGCTCTCGGGTTCGTGCGGTGCCCAGAACTTCATGCGGGACGCTGAGGCCTTGTCCACAGACAGGTGCAACATGGCCTAGCGGTAGGGCCTTCACCCTGAATAAGAGCCTATCTTATATGTTTCCCCCACCCTGTACATACAGATTGCCCACATTAATCCGGACCTTCACCCTGAATAAGAGCCTATCTTATATGTTTCCCCCACCCTGTACATACAGATTGCCCACATTAAAAATCATCCTACCTGCATCTACTGCATTTTATGAGCCTTTAAACATCCAAAATGGTGGCCCATGGAGTCTCAGGCTGCCTACAAACAGGAAGTGTCTTCTGACTATGCCAGCTCTGCTCTGTCTGTGCAAAGCACAGCTATAACCCTGCCCCCCCCCCCCTACAGTTTCCCCCCCTCCTCCTCTCCTCAGTATGTGATGCTACTGAGCCAAGATGGCGGTGCCCGTATCCTAGAGTCCTGAACAGAGTTGCAGCCCAGTAGGGAAAAGAATAAAAAGTAAGTGATTAAAAATGTTAAATATATTTATTTTAGATATTGGTGAATCGTTTTTTAAGGGTTTGGGCTTTTCATTAAATGACGCTGAAGGTCCGCTTTAATAGCCTAGTGGTAAGGAAGCAGCCTTGTGACCGGAGGGTGGCAGGTTCGATGCCAGGACATCACTAAAGTGCTCTTGAGCAAGACGCCTAAACACTCCCCAGACGCCCTTACTTGGGCAGCTTTTGGCATTTGTACACTCACTGCTTGTGTTTGTATCACTTCATGTAAAGCTGAACAAATCCCAATACGGCCAGGCCTGGATTATAAAAGTATCCAGGGCCAGCAGCTGGCCTTCCCATGTGGTATCCCAAATTGAGACGCCCCTTTGTGTGAAGACCCATTGGGTTGCTGCAAAACTCACCTTCGGCCTGGCTCCATGTAAACAATGCCAACTGCATCTCCAGCATTCTTCATGGACAAGAGTAAAGGTAAGTTCAGTGGGGATCTGGGAGTTAATTGGGATGCCCCCCCCCCCGGGCAAGGTACAAGATAGTGCTCCCAGGCAAGATAGTTAAAATCCACTTTGAAGGGAGGGAAAAATCACTACAGAGGTGACAGATCTCAAAGCACCATTATCTCTCCCTTCTGCTGTGACTATAACAAACAAGATGAGTAATTCTGAAAAGCCTGCCAGCTCCATTGGGAGAGTTAGGTTGTGTTTTATTGTTATAGCCAAGGAGCAGTGGATGTATCTTAATTGTTTCTATTGTAATCAGCTGTAATACAGTACAATGTAAATCAGTCATGAGCATGCTGGTGTAATGTGAATAGCTTAAAGCTCACAGCTCAATGTGATGTGTGCATCGCTCTGTGTGATGGAAAGAACACTGTGAAGACTGTCTCCTCTGTATGTTTGTGCAAGCATGCTAATGCCCTTATTCATCAAGCGATAGCGCCAGGTAGTGTCTGACGAGCGCCAGGTAGCGGCAGCTAACGGCGACTACTGACTCAAGTACACCCGGCGGCGGTCACAATGACGCATTTATCAAGCAAAATGAGGCTAGCGCCGGCGAGAGCGACGGCTAGCGCGGCATTCATCATGAAGCCGCCTGGACCGAACAGCGCCGCTGCAAATTCCCTCACAGCGCCAGGTATGAGCTGTCGCTCCCTGGCGATGTCCAATGCATTTCAATGGAGCAATCTATAATTATTCATAATTAATTGGTATTAATTTTTTTTTTTTTTTTTTTTAATGTCAAAAAATCGGAGACCACTTCTGCAATGTTAGGATTTATTTTTAAGTAAAAAAAAAAAATTAAAAAAAATATGTGCAGAATTGATCTAACAGGTCTGAAAAAATTAATACCAATTAATTATGTATTCATATTACAAAATGATTCTAAAAACATGTATAATGTTACATTCAAAAAATATGGTTGTTTAGGGGTTAAAAACTAGTTAATACACATCGCCGCCAGCGCTCTGGGGTTTAAACAAGGAATGGACAGCGACAGCACATTCGGAGCGTGATTTGTTGATGAATATGAAGCTAGCCGTTCGCTCTGGCCATTCGTTGTCAGGCGCTCACATACAACGCTGGACCTGTGAAACAGCGACCCCCCAGCCCGTATTCAACATTACCGCACACCGACTGAGTCGCTGTCATCAAGCTAATGCCGGCCAAGCACAGCGAATACTGGCTGGCGCTGAAAAAATCACGCTACAGTCGCTCATCTGTCGCTACCTGGCGCTATTGATGAATCGGCCTCTAAGTCGCTATCATCCACCAAACAATGGCCAAGCACAGCGACTACTAGCGGTCGCTGTCAAAATACCGCTACAGTCACTCAACAGTCGCTATCTGTCGCTATTAATGAATCAGCCTCCCCGTTTATTAGGGTCCTTAATCATGACCAATCATGAATAAACAGCAACCAACCGAGCCCAAAGTAGTGCCGTCCACCGGGAATTCTCCCTATGGTCAGTCCACCCCCTGGGAAAGCTGAAATAATGCATGGGGATACACACACAGAGGCATCCCAAATCAAAGTGCCCCTTGTAAGTGGACCTCAAGCCATAGAGTTCAAGGTCATCACAGTAAAAAGTATATTTAAAAAGAAGATATATTTGTAAGAAACAATTGGACAAACAAAGATAAAGGCATCAATGACGCAAAACGAAATGTAGGCGGAGGGAGAAGGAGCCTCAGCGAATTTATAGCAAAGCTGTCTGATCCGAAATATCAGTGATTTTTCATTAAAACTTTTGACGTGTCTAAAAAAGTGTTAATGGCAGATTCCTCCAATTACCTCTAAAATTTCTAAAAAAAAAAAACCCATTACACGTCACACCGGCCCCGAGTGTGGCAGCCATAAACAAAGACAACAAGTGAGTGGCGCAGCCCAATGTTATCTCAGTAGAAACCAAGACAATTATCTCCGACAATGAAAACATCTTGGAAGGCTTCTCTATATTCTTCCTATAATTGCTTCCCTCCCTCATTGATTTTCTTGGCACAGACATACCGTAAAAAAAGAAAAAAAAGGCTCCACACAAAATAATATCGATCACTTTACATCTTGTTTGATTCTGTAAATTCTCAAGAAAATTGTCTTATATTTGACACATAGGTTAAAGTGGACTAAACCCCACCTGGGTTAAATGCAAAGGAAGAATTTCTATGTGTGTGCATGAAAGCATACAATTGCCATTTATGCCTCAAAACTTGGCCGGGGTATGGCCAACTCAATCGTACTGAAGATTTTGTATTGTATTGGGGCAGATAATGAGGTAGGGAGGGTTATTGCCGTGCCCTTATTCTGAGGCTATTGGGGCAAAACATGGGCTAGGAAGGTAAAGCAAGTCCTGTACAGATTTTCAATAGGGCTGTAATAAACAGAAAAGAAAAAAGTCAGCTCTACCTTATAATAGTATCCTCCTGCCCAGGGTATTGGGTAAATCGGCATGGCTAAAAGCGCTCAACTCCAATTATGCAGATCAAAAACAGGTATCCAGCCAGAAGTTCCCATAAAATCAGCAAAAAACGTTATTCCAAAAATCGATAAAAATCACATAAAAGGCAATTCCCAGTAAAAGATCAAACACGTCAACCCGTTTCGGACCGTGAGGGGTCCTTAATCATGACTTAAACCACACAGTTAGGATATGCACAGCACAATCCCATATATTAGGTGCTAGCCTGTGGGATGAAAAATCCTAATAAACTAAGCTACACTCCTAGGTGGGACTCCAGGGCTAGCCCACCACCATATCCTCACAAATCAGGCTGCACACTACTTCACAATAATATACTGTTTATTAATCTAATAGAATTTCATGTGTATATCACATATATGACAAAAACATCACATTACATCATAAAAAACACATAATTAAAAACCCAAAGTGGGGAGGAACATATGGGCTTGCATATTCATATACTATCCATCAATATCACACCACTCAATTAATTCAATTTAAATAAAAAGTATGGCTTTTAAATATAAAAACATACATATGCTGATGCTAAGAATATAAAGTGCTAAGTGCTAGAGCAGCCTATCAAGGACAAAGTGATAGAATTGTATTAACTATAAAACAGTGCTACTCAATAAATGAGTATAAATAACTAAAACCATTAATCATATAAAAACTGTGCAAAATAACAAGGAAAAGTGCAATGAAAAAGTGCCAAGTGCCTAAGTGCAGTCTAAATCACTGTGCAGTGATATTACATATCTCTATTAAACCGGACCTTCACCCTGATTTAATGAAAAGCCCAAACTCTTAAAAAACAATTCCTCAGCATCTAAAATTAATATATTTTACATGTTTAGTCACTAATTTATTATACTTTCCCCCACTGGGCTGCAACTCTGTTCGGGAATTTAGGATACGGGCGCCGCCATCTTGACTCAGAAGCATCACACTTACTGAGGAGAGGAGAGTGGGATAAGGTACAGGGGGGCGGGTTATAGCTGTGCTTTGCTCAGACAGAGCAGAGCTGGGGTCAGGGAAAGGTCAGCAGTCCCAGAATGCAGAGCAGCACAGTCACTTCCTGTTTGCAGGCACTTCCTGTTTGCAGGCTGCCTGCAAAAATGGCAGCTTCCATAAGCCGCCATCTTGGATGTTTAAAGGCTTATAAAATGCAGTAGATGCAGGTAGGATGATTTTTAATGTGAGCAATCTGTATGCACAGGGTGAGGGAAACATATAAGATAGACTCTTATTTAGAGTGAAGGTCCGCTTTAACATCAGCTATACATGTCAATATTAGCCATAAATGCATATTCTCTGAACAATCACTGTGTTCAATAACGCCCTTAGTCCTCCCCACTTACCTCACCTACGCGCTGCGTGGTCTAAAACCACTTCACCTGATTTGTGAGGATATGGTGGTGGGCTAGCCCTGGAGTCCCACCTAGGAGTGTAGCTTAGGGCCTTATTTATCAAGGAATAGCGACAGATAGCGACTGTGGAGCCGGCCAGTAAAGCCAGGTACCACAACTAGAACGCCGGCTCCCCTCCACAATCACACATTTATCAAGCCGATACTGCTTAGCGACTGAGATAGCGCCACCTAGCAACTCATTCAACATTATCCCAGCCTCATCCCACAGCGCCAGCGAACATCCTTGAACAGCGACAGGTATGACCTCTCGCGACCTGGCGCTCTCCAATGCATTTCAATGGCAGAATGTTTTTTTAATTAATAATTATTTTTTAATATTTTTTTTTTTTTAAATCTGTGAACACTTCTTCCTTTGAAAATGTATTTTTTGGGGATTTTTTTTTTGCAGAATTGATATTAGGTCTGATTTTAAACTATTCAGGTTTGAATATTATTTCAAAATCATTCCAATTTTTTTTTGGGTGGTTAGGGGGTTAAAAAAACTACTTTTAACACATCGCCTACTGCGCTCTGGGATTTAAACATGCATTTCACAGCGCTAGGAATTTTTAAGGCTGATTTTTTAATGAATATGGTGGGTGTCGGTCGCTATGTCCAGTCGCTATCATGCGCTCCCATACAACAGCGAACCTGTCAAATAGCGACTCAGCATCTTGTATTCAACCTTACGGCACACCGACTAAGTCGCTATCATCCACCGAACAATGGCCAAGCACAGCGACTACTAGCGGCCGCTGTCAAAATACCGCTACAGTCGCTCAACAGTCGCTATCTGTCGCTATTAATGAATCAGCCTCCCCGTTTATTAGGGTCCTTAATCATGACCGATCATGAATAAACAGCAACCAACCGAGCCCAAAGTAGTGCCGTCCACCGGGAATTTTCCCTATGGTCAGTCCACCCCCTGGGAAAGCTGAAATAATGCATGGGGATACACACACAGAGGCATCCCAAATCAAAGTGCCCCTTGTAAGTGGAACTCAAGCCATAGAGTCCAAGGTCATCACAGTAAAAAGTATATTTAAAAAGAAGATATATTTGTAAGAAACAATTGGACAAACAACAAACAAAGATAAAGGCATCAATGACGCAAAACGAAATGTAGGCGGAGGAAGAAGGAGCCTCAGCGAATTTATAGCAAAGCTGTCTGCTCCGAAATATCAGTGATTTTTCATTAAAACTTTTGACGTGTCTAAAAAGTTTTAATGGCAGATTCCTCCAATTACCTCTAAAAAAAAAAACCATTACACGTCACACCGGCCCCGAGTGTGGCAGCCATAAACAAAGACAACAAGAATAGTGGCGCAGCCCAATCTTATCTCAGTAGAAACCAAGACAATAATCTCCGACAATGAAAACATCTTGGAAGGCTTCTCTATATTCTTCCTATAATTGCTTCCCTCCCTCATTGATTTTCTTGGCACAGACATACCGTAAAAAAAAGAAAAAAAAGGCTCCACACAAAATAATATCGATCACTTTACATCTTGTTTGATTCTGTAAATTCTCAAGAAAATTGTCTTATATTTGACACATAGGTTAAAGTGGACTAAACCCCACCTGACCTGGGTTTTGGTCCACTTAAGAGGAGCATCCTGATTTGGATCGCTGGTAAAACTCTATCTAAGCGCCCCCAGGATGCAGGCAAGCAGCCAATCAGCTCCATTCATCTCCTCTGTTATATGTTGCTATGAGCTGTGACACCCCAAAAGTCAGCTGACATGTGATTGAACCAGTGGAATAAACTTAGGGTGTAGAACTAGAAATGGATACTTTTTAAATCGTCCTGGAACATTGTTTTTATTTGCCATCCCTCTCTGTAAGATGGCAGATGACGAGTCATTGCATAGGTGTGGCAATGACATCACTGCCACATCCAACAGTGACAATGAATGGAGGAGGCGGAGCTTTACAGCTAAAACAGACGCCATTATCTTATCTGGGATTAGAGTAAAGCAGTAGCAGTGAAAATTGGAAAAAGGTACTCTTCATGGGGAGAGCAATTTAGGGGATGCTAGTTAAAAATGTGGGTTTTGGTCCGCTTTAATAAGCGTGCTGTGGTGACGATTGACTGTAATAATAAAAAGAAGACCACTGAACTTCCACTAAAACAATAATTCGCAATAATAATAAAAAAATTTACCAAATATAAATCCACCAGGTAACCACAATATGCCACACATGTAAACGTGCATCTGGCGTGTTCACCCCACCCATTCTGTGACACTCCACCCCATTTGGGAAAGGAAAGTGTCATGTCACACAATGTGCATTTTATTTTACCTGGGGTAACAGTTTAATATAATGTTTATTTGCAAAGGCTCAGCAGTGTGCCTTTAATTCCCCTTGTCCTTTCCAGGCTCCCTTAGTCTTGCTCTGATGCAAGTGACTCCTCCCTTCTTCCCCTCTCTTTCTGCCATTTCTAGTCTGGCATCCAAGCAGTGCACACCTGCTGCTCCCTTCTGCAGCTACAGTTGTTTTACTTGTTGTTGCTCTATAGATTACACCACAAGTTTCCTGCTATATTGTATGTACATGTGTAAGGATCTTACCTGCTTCTCGGCCCCGGTCCAGCGGCGCGTCACGGCCCCGTCCTGCTGCTGGTCTTCGGCGCCACTCTGAGGCCGGCATGGCGGCGGCGGGTTGTGGCGGCCTCGCTGCGGGCTGTGCGGCAGGGGCAGGCGGCCCCAGGGAGTCTCAGGCTGGCGCGGGTGTTCTTCCTTCCGGCCGGGAGCGCGCCCAGCCATTCACGTGCTCTGTATATGCCCCCAGGCGGCGCTGCTCCCAGCGCATCCGCCGGGGGGCGAGTTGTTAATCAGTATAATTCTGTCCTGGTGGGAGATGGGCCCAGGGACTGGATAACCCGTCTGGCCTGGGCAGGTCCAGTTCCTGGGACCGCTCCCATTGGGTTAGTTGCACCAATCACCACACTTCCCTCTCCTTTCCTTTTTCCCCTTCCCATAGGCCAGTCCTCCCTTTATTACCCTGCTGCCCCATTGTCCAGTGCCCGTTATAGCCTCTGGTTAATAGGGTGTGCGTTCTAGTCTGCGTTTATTGTGTTCTACTCGGCTTCGTCTCTGACCATCCTTGTCTGCTGCCCACCCTGACCTTTTCGCCTGTCCTGACTCCGCTTGTGCCTGATCCCTCTGTTACCGCGTTTTGGTGCTCACCTGGTTTGACCTCGGCTTATTTTGACTATTCTTCGCTTGACCCCTTGGATACCGCGCTCTGTGACTACTCGGCTTGACCTCGGCTTGTTTCTGGACCTCTCTGATTGATTCTCCGCTTGTAACCCTATTTACATCCCGGCATCCATATTCGGGATACCCCGCCGTTCATCCGTCTCCACCTTAAGCCGGTAATCTTTGCGCCAACTAAGTCCTGGGGGTAACCGAGTCTGGAGAGGCATAATCCGCGTCTCCTGCGAGCGGGGACTTGTCTAAAGGCAGAAGAGGCGGTGGAGATTGGGGATTACCAGGCTTAAGAGAGAAGGGTGTCCTAACAGTATAACGGGCCAGAGAATGGACCAGATATTGGAGCAGGTGCAGGCCTTAACCGCGGCCGTTGAGCACCTGGCCCATCGCGTGGCGGCCCAGGAGAACCGTCCAGCTCCTATCAACATCAGCCCTCAGGGGGCTTCGGCCGCATCATCAGTGGAACCCAAAATTCCACTTCCAGATAAGTTCTCTGGAGACAGAGCCAAATTTGCCAATTTTCGGGATTCGTGCAAGCTCTACTTTCATCTTCGACCAGCCTCGTCTGGGTCACAGGAGCAGCGCGTGGGTCTCGTTATTTCCCTCCTCCAAGGGGATCCACAATCATGGGCCTTCAGTCTGTCGCCCCAGGATCCGGCTCGTCTTTCTGTGGATAGTTTCTTCTCAGCTTTGGAGATTTTATATGATGATCCTGACAGAGGGGCCACAGCAGACGCAAAGCTTCGCACCTTAGGCCAAGGACGTCAGCCAGCCGAAGAATACTGCTCAGAGTTTCGACGATGGGCGGTCGATTCACGTTGGAACGATCCGGTGCTATGCGGTCAGTTCAGGCTAGGCTTGTCTGACTCCATCAAGGACATTCTAGTGAACTATCCAGTTCCTCAGACCTTGGACGAAACTATGCATTTGGCCATTCGCATTGACCGACGTCTGCGGGAGAGACGCCTGGAAAAAGGGTCACATCCCGACTCCAGCTTGAGAGCCGAAGTCCCAGCCTTGCCTTCCTCTGAGGAGCCCATGCAGCTGGGCGCTACCAGGCTCACTGAAGCTGAGAGACGTCGACGCTTGTCAGAAGGTCTCTGCCTTTACTGTGGCGGAATAGGTCACATGGTCAGAGCCTGCCCCAAGAAGCCGTCGGGAAACTTCAGAGCCTAGGGGGAATCGAGGGGACCCACCTAGGCTGTAAGGTATCTCCTCGTGTATTGTCTCCATTTATGATTCCGGTCCAGGTAAAACTTGACCTAGAATATATTAGTCTGGAAGCTCTCTTAGATTGTGGTGCAGCAGGGAACTTCCTTGACTTTGATTTAGCTCAAAGCCTAGGAATTCCGCTCCAGTCCCTTCCTGTAGCCATTCGGGTCTCTGCCATTGATGATACACCAATTGCAGGGGGGCTCGTTCAATATAAAACCTCACCAGTCCTGCTTAGAGTGGGAGCGGGGCATTCTGAATTAATTTCCCTTTTAGTTCTAAAAATGCCTTCAACCCCTCTAGTTCTTGGGTTACCTTGGCTACAGAAGCATAATCCCCAAATTGATTGGGTAACTAGGCAAATTGTTAAATGGGGCCCTCAGTGCTTTCATTCCTGTCTAGAACTTCCAGTGCGAGCCACTCAGTTATCCCCTGAAGAAGTGCCTAGCCCATATCTAGATTTTTCTGATGTATTCTCTGAAAAAGCGGCTGATAAACTTCCCCCCCATAGACCTTGGGATTGCCCCATCGAGCTTCTCCCGGGTACTATGCCGCCTAGGGGGAAAATCTTCAATTTAACACGAGCCGAAAATCTTGCTATGCGGGAGTATATCGCTGAGAACCTAAACAAGGGTTTTATACGGGCCTCCTCTTCTCCGGCAGGAGCAGGGTTTTTCTTTGTCGAGAAAAAAGATGGGGGACTCCGGCCCTGTATCGATTACCGGGGTTTGAACAAAATAACGGTTAAAAATAAGTATCCCCTGCCTTTAATTGATGGGCTGTTTACTCAGGTGGTTGGGGCCCAAGTGTTTTCCAAATTAGATCTCCGCGGGGCCTATAATCTTATTAGGATTCGGCAGGGAGATGAATGGAAAACAGCTTTTAAAACCCACGAAGGGCATTATGAGTACCTAGTAATGCCATTTGGCTTGTGTAATGCTCCCGAAGTCTTTCAGGATTTTGTGAATGAAATCTTTAGGGAATACCTGGGCCGTTTTGTTGTAGTGTACCTGGATGATATTCTGATTTTTTCCTCCTCGCTTTTAGAACATCGTAAACATGTTCGTCTGGTTTTACAGAAGCTCAGGGAGAATCATTTATTTGCCAAACTGAAAAAATGTCAATTTGAGGTTACTGAAGTTCCCTTCTTGGGTTACATAATTTCTAATACCGGCCTTTCCATGGACCAATCCAAGGTTAAAGCGGTACTAGAGTGGGAACAACCCAAAGATCTAAAGGGTTTACAAAGATTTTTGGGGTTTGCCAACTTCTATAGAAGATTCATTAAAAATTTTTCCACCCTGGTAGCCCCCCTCACTAATCTCACTAAGAAAGGGGGGTATCCTGCTGTTTGGCCAGAGCAATCCGTCTTGGCTTTCAGGGAATTAAAAGAAGTTTTTAGTTCCGCCCCTGTGTTAGTGCACCCAGACTGCCAATTACCCTTTATTGTGGAAGTTGATGCCTCCGAACTTGGTGTAGGAGCAGTGCTTTCGCAATATAGCGGTTCTCCTGAGCGCCTTCATCCCTGTGCCTTCTTCTCCAAAAAATTTACCTCTGCCGAGAGAAATTACGATATTGGGAATCGAGAACTATTGGCAGTTAAATTGGCGTTTCAAGAATGGAGACATTGGTTGGAAGGGGCTCAATTTCCCGTTACTGTCTTTACTGACCATAAGAATTTTGAGTATATTCAATCCGCTAAAAGATTGACCCCAAGGCAGGCTCGCTGGTCTCTGTTCTTCTCTCGGTTCAATTTTTCTATTACTTTCAAACCGGGGTCCAAGAACGTGAAGGCTGATGCCTTGTCACGTAGCTTTTCCTCTTCTACTGTACCCGAAGGGAAAAATTTGCCCATTTTGCCCCAGGCTCTGGTAGTAGCTGCTATCCAGCCAGAGCTTCCTGATTTAACCCAGTTCCAGTCTGAAGCTCCGCCCGAAAAACCCAGTTATGCCCAATTTGTGCCCGCTGCCTATCGGGCTGCGGTTTTACATCAGTTCCATGACTCTAAGTCGGCAGGTCATCCTGGTGTCATGAAAACCATCTCCTTGCTGTCTCGCCAGGTTTGGTGGCCGTACAAGAAAAAGACGCACAAGAGTACGTGCGAGCCTGTAAAATTTGTGCCCGGAGTAAATCATTAAGACACTCTCCTGAGGGTTCTTTACTTCCATTGTCCATTCCCTCCCGCCCCTGGACCCATCTGGCAATGGATTTTATCACCGATCTTCCACCTTCCCAAGGGTGCACTGTCGTCTGGGTGGTGGTAGATCGGTTTAGTAAGATGGCTCATTTCATTCCATTAAAAAAGCTACCTACTGCTCAGGTCCTGGCCCAACTTTTTGTGACACACATATTTAAAATCCATGGTATCCCGGAGGATGTTGTCTCGGATAGGGGGGTCCAGTTTGTTTCCCGTTTTTGGAGGGCTTTTTGTGTCAAGTTGGGGTTCACTGTCTCCCTATCATCTGCGTTTCATCCTCAGTCCAACGGGCAAACGGAAAGAACGAACCAATCCCTGGAGCAATATTTACGCTGTTTCATTTCTGATGTCCAGACGGATTGGGTGTTGTTTCTTCCATTTGCTGAATTTGCCCTTAATAATGCCACACATTCCTCCACCGGGGTATCTCCGTTTCGTTGTGTTTACGGTAAAGATTTGAAATTTTCGGCCTTGTCGGACCAGCTTTCTAGAGTGCCTTCTCTCGATGAATGGATGTCCCAGTGGCCAAAGTTATGGGATAAGATTCAGCAACACCTGTCTAAGGCTGTGCTCCAACAAAAAAATTTTGCTGATCGTAGGCGATATAATAATCCTGATTATTTGGTCGGTGATTTGGTGTGGCTTTCGACCAAAAATCTGGCCTTACGCCAGCCATCTGCCAAGTTGGGTCCGAGATTTATTGGTCCCTTCCCCATACTGCAGAGAATCAATCGGGTTACCTATCGCCTGGATCTCCCGCCTTCTATGAGGATTTGTAACTCATTCCACGTCTCCCTTTTGAAACCTGCCAAAAACTTTGAACCTGATAATCTTCCGGATCCCATTCTAGTTGACGGGCAACAGGAATTTGAGGCTGCTCGGGTCTTGGACTCTCGCATTTTTCGAAATTCTCTTCAGTATTTGATTGATTGGAAGGGTTACGGTCCCGAAGAAAGGTCATGGGTTCCGGCTAGGGAAGTTCATGCACAGAGATTGGTGAGAAAATTCCATAGGGAGAATCCTCAGAAACCCAGCTTGGAGGGTCCGGTGGCCCCTCCTCAGGGGGGGGGGTAATGTAAGGATCTTACCTGCTTCTTGGCCCCGGTCCCGCGGCGCGTCACGGCTCCGTCCTGCTGCTGGTCTTCGGCGCCACTCTGAGGCCGGCATCAGGGAGTCCCCCGGCCGGGAGCGCGCCCAGCCATTCACGTGCTCGCGCGTGCGCGCGAGCACGCTCTGTATATGCCCCCAGGCGGCGCTGCTCCCAGCGCATCCACCGGGGGCCGAGTTGTTAATCAGTATAATTCTGTCCTGGTGGGAGATGGGCCCAGGGACTGGATAACCCGTCTGGCCTGGGCAGGTCCTCCTTTCCTTTTTCCCCTTCCCATAGGCCTGTCCTCCCTTTATTACCCTGCTGCCCCATTGTCCAGTGCCCGTTATAGCCTCTGGTTAATAGGGTGTGCGTTCTAGTCTGCGTTTATTGTGTTCTACTCAGCTTCGTCTTTGACCATCCTTGTCTGCTGCTCGCCCTGACCTTTTCGCCTGTCCTGACTCCACTTGTGCCTGATCCCTCTGTTACCGCGTTTTGGTGCTCACCTGGTTTGACCTCGGCTCGTTTTGACTATTCTTCGCTTGACCCCTTGGATACCGTGCTCTGTGACCACTCGGCTTGACCTCGGCTTGTTTCTGGACCTCTCTGATTGATTCTCCGCTTGTAACCCTATTTACATCCCGGCATCCATATTCGGGATACCCCGCCGTTCATCCGTCTCCACCTTAAGCCGGTAATCTTTGCGCCAACTAAGTCCTGGGGGTAACCGAGTCTGGAGAGGCATAATCCGCGTCTCCTGCGAGCGGGGACTTGTCTAAAGGCAGAAGAGGCGGTGGAGATTGGGGATTACCTGGCTTAAGAGAGAAGGGTGTCCGGCGCCTAACAACATGTCTGCTGTACCAAGATTCTGTACCGAAATAAAGCTTTTAAAATTTACCACGTGATCCACGAGCAGTTGAGTAAGCTATCTGCCGAGCCCTATGGAGTAAAGAAAACATCCATCACAGACACACACAAGGAACGTGGAGCTTTCTACAGGATTCCATTTACTGCCATTTTGGTCAGAATAGGAAGCACTCTGTTGTCGTATGGGGGGGCAATCGTTAGACCTATAGTACGCTGAAGGACATAATCATGGTAATCCCTGTAATGGCCTACACCTGGTGCATCAAGCTAGTAGCCTAGAGGGTGGGAGGGGATCCCACACCATTTTCTTTTCTAATAGAGATGGCTGAATATGCCCCAAATTCTGGCAAAATTGGGTTCCGATCAAACCAAATTGGGAAATTTCTTGTGAAGCTCAAGGAGAAAATAAAGTCTACAAGACTTGTGACATGCAAGCTCACCAGGCGAAGCAAATTGGTCGATCGCAGTCATGTGCTTGGCTCTCATCACTGGAACGTGGAAGTGGAGAGTATTCGCATGCCTGATATCGGGCTTCCTGGGCACCACAAATCAGGATGCCCTCACGCTGCAGATATTACAGGATGTAAAGTAAGACTCGATTTTACTCTATAACTTTGACCCAATCCAAAAGAATTAATCCTTATTTCTAGATACAAAACCATGACGGATGATTGGTGGAAATATCAGAACCGTCTACTTCAGCACATAACCTGTTGTTTGGAGTTGACTATCTACCTGTACGTATTATTCTTTACACCATTATCTTACAAAGGGACATTGAATTCACCAAACTGTTGACTTTAGAGTCTTACCCCCTTTAGAGATTTACCCCCATGGGGAAGTTTAAATTACCACATTTTTCGGCCTAGAAGATGCGCTATTTTCCCCTAAAAGTGGGGGGCGGGGGTGTCAATGCGTCTTAAGGGGCGAATATTAAAATAAAAGGAAAAATGGAAACTCACCTTTTCATCGTTCCCGCGCTGCTGGCCAGGCCACTATGGTCACGGAAAGACAGAAGATGAAGGAGAAGCAGGCGGGCAGGGCAACTCCGCCTCTCGCACTAACCCCGCTGTCTTTGCTCCGACCAGCGCTTCTTCTCCGTGACGCCTGCACACAGAGTGAACACCCGGCTCCGTACAGTGAGTGGACGTGGCTGTTGCTCCATCCCGCCATTGTAGTATGCAAATTGAAATCCTAGGATTGCTAATGGGGCAACAGACTTTTTTTCTGATTTGGCAATATTTATTTTACTTTTTAAATGGACTGACTCCATTTGGTCTTTGTGGGGGGTGGGCACCACCTACTCAGCTCAGGCTCTACCAGGTTGCTTTTGGGCGGGGGAGGGGTAAACGGGGGTAGGTTGTAGAGCAGATAGTATGTTTTGGCTGGGGATTAAGTAGGCTGCCACCTGCCACGTTTTTCTTAGAGGTGGAGGGTTTTTGTCCTGATGCCTTTCATAAAAGGTCTTCCGAAGGAGGCATCGCTAAGAGAATACAGAGTCTTGCTAACAACTAAAAAATAGGTCACTGGTCAATCTGTGCCACCGGGGTCCAGGTCTGCAAGGGGCCTAACCCACCAACTGCCTAAAGGAATGCAGAGTCTTGCTAACAACTAAAACTTGAATAGGTTTCTGGTCAATCTGTACCACCAGGGTCCAGGTCTGCAATGGCCCTAACCCACCAACTGCCAAAGAGAATACAGACTCTTGCTAACAACTAAAACTTGAATAGGTCTCTGGTCAATCTGTGCCACCAAGGTCCAGGTCTGCAAGGGCCCTAACCCACCAACTGCCTAAGGGAATACAGAGCCTTGCTAACAACTAAAATTTGAATCGGTCTCTGGTCAATCTGTACCACCGGGGTTTGAGTCTGCAAGAACCCTAACCCACCAACTGCTACTGCCTGTGAACCCGGAGTTTAGGAGAACCAGTACTCAACATTTCCTTAGGAAGTATTGTATTATGGGGGGAACCGGATAAAGCTCTCTAATGCAGGACTCATGGGTTACGTAAGGGGTTGGGTTAGTATTTTACTCTTCCCTGGCAAAGAGCTGCAAGGGAGTCTGGAAGATCATTTAGGAACACAGAAATAATATAAAAAAAAACACATGAAAGCAAGGGCGTAGCTGGGGTGGCAGGGGGGCATGTGCCCCGGGTGCAGCAGGTCATGGGGGCACCAAAGGGGGGCCTGAGGACAGTTATCATTTTGAATCTTTGCCCCAGGGGGACAGAAAGCCTAGCTGCTCCTCTGCATGAAAGAATATATGTCGGCGGTAGGTTGTCAGCACAAATAGGATAAGAGGACAAGAAAAAAGACACGCATCTGTCAAGAGGTTTGTATTCGGATTCTCGCTGTGGTGACCCATCAGGAGGATCAAAGATGCTCAGCGGCGGCTGCAAGTCGTTCTATTTTTCTTCCCTTCGTTGAATTTTGGTCATTATCTTCTCACTATGGAGGATGAAAAGCTTCTCCAGCCGCGGGAGTGATGAGCTGCAGCAGACTAATCAGTAAGCCGGAAAGTGAGCCGTGTAGGACTGGGCTCCTTCCGCTACTTTCCAGGGAAGTGGAAAATAGACTCTAATGCTGTGCTGTCCATCAGTCGGGAGACCATAGGAAAAGATGCTTCTGGAAATTTAAACTGGACCTTCAGCATTATTTAATAAAAAGCCCAAACCCTTAAAAAAACTATTCCCCTTTTTCTTCACTTTTTATTCTTTCCCCCCCACTCGGCTGCAACTCTATTCAGGACTCTATGATACGGGCACCGTCATCTTGCCTCAGAAGCATCACACATTCTGAGGAGAGGAGAGCAGGATAAAGTGCAGGGGGTGGGGTTATAGCTGTGCTTTGCACAGACAGTGCAGAGCTGGGGTCAGGTAAAGGACAGTAATCCCAGAATGCAGAGCGCTTCCTGTTTGCAGGCAGCCTGAGACTCCATGTGCTGCCATCTTGGATGTTTTAAAGCTCATCCAATCCAAACATTCCTCTACCACCATTCAACATATGAGACTGAGAGGCCGATTCATTAATAGCGGCAGGTAGCGACATTTGAGCGACTGTAGCAGTATTTTCACAGCGCCCGCTAGTAGTCGCTGTGCTTGGCCATTGTTCGGTTGTTGATAGCGACTGAGTCGGTGTGCAGTAATGTTTAATAAGGGGTGACGAGTCGCTATTTGACAGGTTCCGCGATGTATGGGTGCGCATGATAGCGACTGGTCAGAGCGACCGGCTCCCACCATATTCATCAAAAAATCACGCTCAAAATATTCTCGCACTGTGAAATGCATGTTTAAACCCCAGAGCGCTGGCGGCGATGTGTTAAAAGTAGTTTTTTAACCCCCAAACCACCATATTTTTGGAAACCAAAAATAAAAAATGTTTTTAAGAATTTAGTAATATGAATACAATAATATCAGACCTGTAATATCAATTCTGCACAATTTTTTTTGTTTTTTTTTTTACCTTAAAAAACATTGCAGAAGTGGTCACAGAATTTTTCACACAAAAAAAAAAACATTAATAACAATTAATTATGAATATTTAAAGTTTGTTCCATTGAAATGCATTGGAGAGCGCCAGGTAGCGAGAGGTCCTACCTGTCGCTGTTCAAGGTCGGACGCTGGTGCTGTGGGCTGAGGCTGGAATAATGATGAATGAGTGGCTATATGGCGCTATCTCAGTCGCTGAGCAGGATCGGCTTGATAAATGTGTGATTGTGGTGGGGAGCCGGCGTTCTCGTGGCGGGGCCCGTCATTACCGGCCGCTCACCAGTCGCTACCTGTCGCTATTCCTTCATAAATAAGGGCCTGAGAAGGGCCCCAATTGTACATTGGCCAGACATCCATGGTTCGATAGGAGAGTTTTCCCACTAATGTTAGCAAAGTGGAACAGATGTCCTCAGAGTTTTTGGGGGGCAGTGACACAAAATGCCTCAAAGTGGGACTGTCTCTCAGAAATTGCCAGATTGGGTCAGTTTAGGTTTATTATTATCTATTGTTATATGATAGGCTACAGAAATTAAATATTTGACTAATATACTTTATTTTGAAAAAAAAAAATCCCAACCCCCGTACATAAAGGGACAGGGCTGAGCAGTCTGACATGGGGGGGAGGGGGCAGCAGATGTCTTTTCACCCCGTGTCACAACTTTAGTGTCAGGAAATGGCAGTTGGAGCACAAATGGAACATTACTGGTGTAGCTTTTACCAAAAAACATCATCTTATCCCTATTTCCAGGGCCAGTTTTGATTCACTTTAAGTAGTGCGTTTTTTCCCTAAAAGACTCCAGGGACATCTGCGTTCCACTCCTTGGGGCATCCTGATTTGGGAAGCCCTGCTGTGTAAAACCCCCCAAACGCCCCATTTCATTCACCTTGTCCCGGAGCCCTCGTCACATCTCTACACCGCCGTGTGCGCACCTGTGCCCTGGCTTTCTGAATGGGCGGCGCGGCACACGATGGCTAGGAGGTGAGCAGGGCATACGGCCGGCGGCGCACTCGGCTCCCTTCGTCACCGCTTGTCGCCAGTGAAAGCGAGTGTGCTGATTGGTTGAACGGACCACTCAGCCAATCAGCACTCTTGCCCAAATCTGCGTCAGGGGAGCGACAGGAAGGTGAGTAACCTAGGGGCATACACATAGTTGGGCACCCCAATTCGGGATGCCCCGCTGAGAGGAACACCACTCCAAAAAGTGAAAATCGAGTGTGTTGTTCCTCTTTAACATTTGGAATGTGAAAAAAAGACGGAAGAAAGTTGTAAATAAAAGCAGAAGGGGGCCGTTTGTAAAAAAGGATCAAATATAGAAAAAGGAAGGGAATAAGGGAAAGATAGGGGAAGGGAAGAAAAAATAAAAAAGAAGAGAAGTAGTGTATCCTGGCTCGCCATTAATGCCACACTGCCTATGGGGAATGGGAGTGGGGATGCCACACTGCCTATGGGAATGGAAGGTGGAAATGCCACACTGTCTATGGGAATGGGAGGGGGATGCCACACTGCCTATGGGAATGGGAGGGGGATGCCACACTGCCTATGGGAATGGGAGGGGGGATGCCACACTGCCTATGGGGAATGGGAGTGGGGATGCCACACTGCCTATGGGAATGGGAAGGGGATGCCACACTGCCTATGGGAATGGAAGGTGGAAATGCCACACTGTCTATGGGAATGGGAGGGGGGAATGCCACACTGCCTATGGGAATGGGAGGGGGATGCCACACTGCCTATGGGGAATGGGAGGGGGGATGCCACACTGCCTATGGGAATGGGATGGGGGAATGCCACACTGCCTATGGGAATGGGAGGGGGAATGCCACACTGCCTATGGGGAATGGGAGGGGGGATGCCACACTGCCTATGGGAATGGGATGGGGGAATGCCACACTGTCTATGGGAATGGGAGGGGGAATGCCACACTGCCTATGGGGAATGGGAGGTGGGATGCCACACTGCCTATGGGAATGGGAGGGGGGATGCCACACTGCCTATGGGGAATGGGAGGGGGGATGCCACACTGCCTATGGGAATGGGAGGGGGGATGCCACACTGCCTATGGGGAATGGGAGGGGGGATGCCACACTGCCTATGGGAATGGAAGGTGGAAATGCCACACTGCCTATGGGGAATGGGAGGGGGGATGCCACACTGCCTATGGGAATGGGAGGGGGGATGCCACACTGCCTATGGGGAATGGGAGGGGGGATGCCACACTGCCTATGGGAATGGAAGGTGGAAATGCCACACTGCCTATGGGGAATGGGAGGGGGGATGCCACACTGCCTATGGGAATGGGATGGGGGAATGCCACACTGCCTATGGGAATGGGAGGGGGGATGCCACACTGCCTATGGGAATGGGAGGGGGGATGCCACACTGCCTATGGGAATGGGAGGGGGGATGCCACACTGCCTATGGGAATGGGAGGGGGGATGCCACACTGAAAATCGAGTGTGTTGTTCCTCTTTAACATTTGAAATGTGGAAAAAAGATGGAAGAAAGTTGTAAATAAAAGCAGAAGGGAGAGTTTGTAAAAAAGGATCATGTATATGAAAAGGAAAATAAGGAGAGGATGTGGAAATGAAATTGAGCTGAAGGGAATGTGAAAACGAGATAAAAAAAGAGGGGATAAGGATAGAAAGAAATAAGAACCAAATACAAGAGAGACTGAGATAGGGGAAAGGAAGAAAAAATAAAAAAGAAGAGAAGTAGTGTATCATGGCGCCCTGTGTGACTGCACAGCTTGCAAACCCCAAAGGCCGTCATGTGAGTGGATTATGGTGAATGTAGAGGCCGGACATGTAGTGCCGCTGCCGGGATAGTGAGTATCATTGCTCTGTCATACACTCCCATCGCTGCAGGGATCATCACAGACATAATGGAAACTTTGCAGCACGCTCGCTGTGGGCATTAGAGGCTGGCAATCGGCTTTTCCTGTAATCTGCTTCATCTGCAGCTACAGAGCAGAAGAAAGGAGAAAAGCCTCTCATAATGGTGCCGCGCTCCTCTAGTGTCTGTTCATTGACTTGTAACAGCACTAACAGCCTCACTGGACAGATTATCTGCAGCAGCTCGCTGTACTCCTGTCCCCCACTGGAGACTTTCCTGCCAGGGCTGTGGAGTCCCAGCTAGTTTTGGCTGGAGTAAGAGCCAGAGTCGAGTGAAAAGTACTGACTCCGTCTCCAGCATAAAGAAAAGAAAATCTCTTACTGATGTATAATTAATGTAACTTCCAATGGGTAATGCTAATCATAAATATATTTTATGTTATCTATCTATCTATCTATCGAATATTATTTATACCAATCAACAGTGTGTTTTAGTGGTGATAGATAATGAGTTCTCCAATCTCCCCTGTCCCATATACTCGGTACGGTATTTTTCGCTCTATAAGACATACTATTTTCCCCCAATGTCAGTGCGTCTTATTGGGCGATTGTAAAAAATAAGTATACTTACATGAGTCTTGCGCCCGCGTCGCGGCCAGCCTAGCAGTGGGCAGACAAGCAGGGTAAATGAACGCTGTCCACTGTCTCTGCTCTGGCTTCAGGCGTTGCCACCGTCTCTTTGGGTTGGTGAGCACTGACACCTCAGTGTTTGTGTCAGCACGTGGTGACGTCCAAGAGGCAGGGGTGGCACCGGAAGCAGGGACAGCGTTCATGTAAGCATACCTTTTTTTTCTGGGGGTTGGGGTGATTCTGTCACATTTTTTTTATGGGAATGGGAGGGGGGAATGCCACACTGAAAAAGGGGATGGGGGGAATGCAACACTGTCTATATGGGGAATGGGAGGGGGGACGCCACACTGCCGATGGGGAATGGAAGGAGGGGATGTCACACTGCGTATAGGAATGGGATGGATGGGATGCCACACTGCCTATGGGGAATGGGAGGGGGAATGCCACACTGCCTATAGGAATTGGATGGATGGGATTCCACACTGCCTATGGGAATGAGATGGATGGGATTCCACACTGCCTATGGGGAATGGGATGGGTGGATGCCACACTGCCTATGGGAATGGGAGGGGGAATGCCACACTGCCAATGGGGAATGGGAGGGGGAATGCCACACTGCCAATGGGGAATGGGAGGGGGGAATGCCACACTGCCTATGGATATGGGATGGGGGGACACCACACTGCCTATGGATATGGGATGGGGGGACACCACACTGCCTATGGGGAATGGGAGGGGAATGCCACACTGCCTATGGGTATGGGATGGGGGGACACCACACTGCCTATGGGAAATGGGAGAGGGGATGCCACACTGCCAATGGGAATGGGATGCGGGGAATGCCACACTGCCTATGGGGAATGGGTGGGGAATGCCACACTGCCTATGGGTATGGGATGGGGGGACACCACACTGCCAATGGGAATGGGATGCAGGGAATGCCACACTGCCTATGGGAATGGGATGGGGGGAATGCCACACTGCCTATGGGAATGGGAGGGGGCAATGCCACACTGCCTATGGGAATGGGATGGGGGGAATGCCACACTGCCTATGAGAATGGGAGGGGAATGCCGCACTGCCAATGGGTATGGAATGGGGGGACACCACACTGCCTATGGGGAATGGGAGGGGAATGCCACACTGCCAATGGGAATGGGATGAGGGGAATGCCACGCTGCCTATGGGGAATGGGAGGGGGAATGCCACACTGCCAATGGGAATGGGAGGGGGGGACACCACACTGCCTATGGGGAATGCCACACTGCCTATGGGGAATGCCACACTGCCTATGGGGAATGGGAGGGGGAATGCCACGCTGCCTATGGGAATGGGAGGGGGGGACACCACACTGCCTATGGGGAATGCCACACTGCCTATGGGGAATGCCACACTGCCTATGGGGAATGCCACACTGCCTATGGGGAATGCCACACTGCCTATGGGGAATGCCACACTGCCTATGGGGAATGGGAGGGGAATGCCACACTGCCTATGGGTATGGGATGGGGGGACACCACACTGCCTATGGGGAATGCCACACTGCCTATGGGGAATGCCACACTGCCTATGGGGAATGCCACACTGCCTATGGGGAATGGGAGGGGAATGCCACACTGCCTATGGGTATGGGATGGGGGGGACACCACACTGCCTATGGGGAATGGGATGGAGGCATGCCACACTGCCTATGGGAATGTGAGGGGGAATGCCACACTGCCTATGGGAATGGAATGGGGGAATGCCACGCTGCCTATGAGGAATGGGAGGGGGAATGCCACGCTGCCTATGAGGAATGGGAGGGGGAATGCCACACTGCCTATGGGAATGGGATGGGGGAATGCCACGCTGCCTATGAGGAATGGGAGGGGGAATGCCACGCTGCCTATGGGAATGGGAGGGGGAATGCCACGCTGCCTATGGGAATGGGATGGGGGAAGGCCACACTGCCTATAGGGAATGGAAGGGGGAAAATGCCACACTATAGGGAATGGGAGGAGAATGCCACACTACATATGAGATGGGAGGGATGTCACACTACCTATGGGAAGTGAGAGGGGGAATGCCACATTGGCTATGGGAGGGGGGAAAGCCACAGTGCCTATGAGATGGGGGGAAATGCCACACTGCCCATGGGGAATGGTATGGGGGAATGCCTTACTGCATATGGAGACTGGGGGTGGAGGGGAATTCCACACTGCCTGTAATGGGGTGTTTTAGCACATTTGGTTTAGAATATTTTTTTTTCTTATTTTCCTCCTCCAAATCCTAGGTGTGTCTTATTGGGGAAAAATTTGGTAAATTCGTTCTGCCCCAAAGCCCTTAATTACAATGCCTCCAATGATCATTTTGATGACCTCTTGCACCTGTCGTCAGCCAGTCAGATCTGTTTGATGGAAGGCGCACACAGTGCAGAGATGCCCGGAGATGGCCTCCAAATGTCCCGTGGGAGAGATGAGGAAGATAAAAACACAAGAGATTTGGGGGTTTTCACAGATCTGGTCATTCCAAATCATCTGTAACCTGTCTTGGGAGTCTCTTAGACTCTAGAGCTGGGTTACAATGCTTTTGTTTTTGGTCTGCATTAATGTTGGGCCTATAGTTTCAAACAGTTAACATTCAAATCTCCAACCTTCGATATTGACATATGTTGATAGTTATAAAATGTTGTACTAATAATATGAGTAATGCAACCTTTAAGTCAACCATAAGTCGCATTGACACAAAGGTGATATCAGCAGCAGAACTGTGCGTGTAAGTACCAGTAGGTCAAAGCTCCATTTATTATTATACCCGCACATCTGCACATACAGTACATACCCGCACACCTGCACATACAGTACATACCATATATGATTGGTGCACTACAGAGGTGTGAGGATAAATGAGTTCTTCAGTGCGCCAATCTCTGGGATTTGTTATCCACAAGCTAATATAGAGGACCTTGATAAGCTCCTAAACTCTCTGAACTTTCTGAAAGCAAAGATTAGGCCTTTGTATCTTGTTAGTCCAACAAGTAGATTTTTAGACATTTGTTTTATTATTCAAACCAAACATAGCCAATTGAGATTTTCTGAACAGGTAATTCAGGTATGGTTAGTAAGCAGGGAGCCACCCTTGGCAAGGTAGAGAGTCAATATTCCTGCAGAAGTCCGTGGAGCTGTTGCACCCGAGAACCCATGAACATCACTAATCACGATGGGACTCCTTTTTGGCCTCTGACAGAGCTATATACAAGCTTCTTTGTGCCTATGGGCACCAGACTCATTGGGTAATAGGAAGAGGGCACTTACAAGGAAGGTGGCCCTCTAAAGTAGTACTTGGAGAAACTCATCTGGAGTTACCTTGACAGATACATTAGTTATAGTTACATACCAAATTCTTCCCTCTAGAACATATTCATCTTCATGCCTCCCCAAATATGACCTGGTCCCTATGGATCAGCTGAAACAGGGCTTTATTCTAGTAATTCGCCAGCTCAGAAGATAGCGCATCTATATCCTCATGCTTCATGCGACCAGTGGTAAAAGCAATTCAACACCCATTTTTTGCAAATTTAGTGTTGGTCATTATTGTACTGGAGTGTAGAGTGCAGAAGTGGCATTCTGACTGTTGTTTCGCACCCATTTTCCCTGAAAATCCTGGTATTTCTTATCTTTATCTTAGCTTAAGCCACCCCTGCTATTGACTGCCTGTGGTTAAGTGGTTCTTATTCTCCTTTCCCGATTCTGTCTTTCGAAGGAAACCAGACCATGTGACCAGCTCAATCCACCCCTGCTATTGGCTGCCTGTAGTCAAGTGCTTCTAATTTTCCTTCCCCTATTCTGTCTGTCGAAAGAAACCAGACCATGTGACCGGCTCAATCCACCCCTGCTATTGGCTGCCTGTGGTCAAGTGGTTCGTATTCTTCTTTTCCGATTTTCTGTCTGTCAAAAGAAACCAGATCATGTGACCAGCAGCAGGAAGTGTGGTGCAGGTAAAAAATACTAAGCATAGCAGGGAATATGTGCGGTGGGTGCCATCAGGAATGCTCCCCTACACTATACAAATAAGAATTTGCTTTAATTACACTTCCCCAAATCCACCTTAGACGTACCAATTTTTGAGGATGGGAAAGAGGGACAGTTTTTATATTTGGGGGTTGGATAGGAGATAGGTTGTAACAGTTACAACAATATAAACTCTTTGAATGGGCAAATTAATAATTTATTGATGCAGGTCTGCATGTTACACCTCAAAGAGGGACAAATGAGAACAACGAGGGACAGGGGGACATGGACTTAAAAGAAGGATAGTCCCTCCAAATTATGGTTTGGTTATGTATTAGCACTGGATTCCACTTTAACTCAAGTCACCAACAAGGACAGGTTCAAAAAATTAAGCAGGAGTACCTTTCAATCTGCCAAAGAGATTACCCTCCAACACTTGTTAATGGCCCAACAGTTATTAATACCCCCGCAGTATACTGGCTGACAACCTAAGAATACGTCTACTTCAGGAGAACAGCCCTTGGTTACCATTACTCCCACTTGAAGGCCATGAATACTGTATACAGTAGATCAGGGGTAGTCCACCACTTCTTGCAAAGGTCCATTTGCAGGCATCAGGGGAGAGGTGAAGGTCCGGGAAGAGGGCTGTTGTGGGGGGGGGGGGGGTATAGTTAGAAATCAGCACACTGGGAGAGGGGCTATAGACTTCCCAAGCAAACTAAAAAAAGGCTGCTTGCCCCACTACCCCACCCCAAAAATCCTATTGGGCACTGGGAAAAAACTGCTTTTTTGTGGCCCCACACAACCAACAGCTCTGGCCCACAGCACACTGCCTTAACCTCACCTCCTTGCGTTTTGTGCAGGACTAGGACCTAAAATGTTACTGGCAATAAGGTCTGGTAACAAGGATGGATAGATAGGGCTTGGGGGAGAGAGTTGAATGGGAGAGAAGCTGTAAGAAAGAGGATGGATAGACAGAACAGGAAGGACAGGGGGGATGGAGAAAGAGCTGGGAGAAGGGATGGATGGGCATAACTAGAGGAACAGGAATGAATGGGCAGATCTGGGGGGGTAGATGTCCAGAGCTGGAAGAAAGGGTAATGGACTGGCAAAGTTGGGAGGGCGCGGATTGCATAGGCAGAACTGGGAGAACAGAAATGAATGGGGCAGGAAGACTGAGCTGGGTGGGGACAGAGCTCAGCGGACAGGGATTGGATGGGCAAGTGAGTGCAGTGCTTTCAGGGCAGGGGTCCGGAAATTTGGCACCGAGGTCAGCATTCGGACCCTGGTCCGCCAGTTGAGTATTGCTGCAGTAGATCCTGTATGCCTGGGGTTCTCAAACCTCCTCCCCAAGGGCCCAACAGGTCATTTGTTGCAGCTCTCCACACTGATGCACAGATGATTAGACAGAGCTATAGCCACAATTATTGCCCATGTGCATGAGTGTGGAGGGCTGCAAAACCTGGCTGGTCTCTGCCCTCAAGGAGCCCCCCCCCCCCCACTTTATGTTCTTGGTATTTAGCCTTTTATGGCTGATCCTTTTTTAATATACTATAATCAGCTGATCTATTTAGATTAAAGAATCAGAGATTGGTCGAACCGAAATAAACATGTGCATGCAGATCGTTTATAGTAATGCTAAATCATTCTTTAGGACTGAGTAGAGGTCTTCTAAATATGCAAGAGCTGCGTCCAAGAATAATTACTCTATGTTTTAGAACCAACAATATGTTTTGTCATTCATTAAGAAACCCCATGAAAAAAATTTTTTCAGCTAAAGGATATCAGAAATGTTCTCACAACATTTTAGAAATGAACCCAGAATGAATGAACTGCAATGTTTAGATTTATTTTTTAGTATGCTATTCCGTATAAGGTGAGAACCAAAACCTAAAATTACCGTATTGTTCACCCCTATAAGATGTACCTAGGATTTGGAGGAGGAAAAAAAAGAAAAAAAAATATTCTGAACCAAATGGTGTGCTAACCCCCCCCCCCCCCTCCCCAGAACAGGACATGGCAGAATCCCCCAAATCACCCTTATAACAAATTGTGAGTCAGATCCCCTCCATCCCCAAAAAGCAGCATGCAGAATCCCCCCTCCCCAAGTAACAGCCAGCTTGCAGAATCCCCCCATAAAAAGGTAATGTTGCAGATGCCCCCCATCCCCATAAACAAGCAGCAGACAGACTAACAGACTAGACTCCCCTCCCTATATAATAGACAGCGTGCAGAATTCCCCCATAACAGGGTAATGTGTCCCTAAAAACAAGCAGCATGCAGAATCCCCCCTTCCCATGTAATAGCATGCAGAAACCCCCATAACAGGGTAGTGTGGCAGATCCGCACACCCCAATGCCGCTGAATCAAGTTAGTTAAAAAAAAAAGTCATACCTGCACCACGTTTCGGAAGCTGCCACTCTCCACAGCCGTAGTCATTGATGAATCAGCATGTGGTCGACTGCACTGCCGTAGCGGCTTCTTCTGGATCGTGGCACATTGTGGCACAGGTATGAAGTGTTTTTCTAACTAAATGGCTAAGCGGCAGTGCTGGGGTGGGGGGGGGTGGATTGGTTTGCAGCCTTCACCTTCACCCTATAAGTCTTATCGGGCGAAAAATACTGTAAATCTCATCTAGATGCAGTTGTGGCATGTTGTGTTGGGGACCAAGCTTGGATAAAGAGGAGTAGCAAGAGAAAAACATGTGTTGAAACCTGGAACCCTCCAAAAAAGTCACCAATCAACAGCGGTTCCCAACCTTATTTTTTTTATTCAAGTACCATTTTCCATGTTCTACTTATCTCAAGTGCCACCTGCGTGGTAATCAAGGCTTGTCAGTTAAAAATGCCCAAAAATGCACATAAAACTGCATCACAAATTGGAGCAGTATTGTATTGATGTATCATATTAGACTTGGGTAAAGTATATGGCAGCAGATTAGGTTGGGGTACAGGACTTTCTGTAGCCTGGCCAAGTACCACCTCAGAGGACCTCAAGTACCACCAGTGGTACCTGTAGCACTGTTTGGGAACCGCTGGTGTAGAGCAATGGCTTTGAATTTATATTAGAAGCAGGGCCAGCCTTAGGGTGAGTGTCACCCTGTGCAAGAATTCAGGATGGCGCCCGTCTCCCCAGACAGAGACAAAGAAACTGGATAAGAGAGAAAGGGAGAAAAGGGAGGGAGATGCAAAGAATCTGAAAGGACAGGAAGACGAGAGGAAAATGACAAGAGAAAGAAGGAGGGAATGTGGAAATGACATGAAAAAGGTGAGGGGTATGGAAAGAGAGGAAGATAAAGGGGTCATGAAATATAAGAGAAAGAAGGAGAAAGGGAAATTCAAGAAGAAGGAAAAGGTAAAAGAGAAAGAAGAGAAAGGAGATAGCTGCGAGTAGTTTGGAAAAGTGAGACCTGCTCACTCCAAAGGCCGGCCATGATTAGAAGTTATACCATCCAAACCCAAGCACACCCTATAGACAGACCAATAATCTCAGGCCAACCTGTGGCACCTCAACCTACGTATCCAACCAAAGCCACTTACCACAGAAATGTGTTGTAAACACCGCACTTAAGAATACTTAAAAATATTTCAAAAACTTTTAGTAAAGTATAACTCGACGTGTAACAAGGAGGAATCCCAACCTTAAAACCATATAAAAATAAACATAAAAACACTGAGTTATTCCAAAAACGTAGCGTGCCAAAACCCCCAACGTGTTTCGTCGCCGACTGCGACTTTAACCAGGGTCAGGGTTTTGGCACACTACCTTTCTGGAATATTTCAGTGGATGACAAATTGGAAACCCCGCAAACAAGAGCATCTGAATCTTTTTGCTGTCGTAGACTTATGGGCTTTTAGAGCTAGGCGGTAAGAACTGCTGTGCTGTCATTACAATTGTGATAAGTTTGTAACAAGTTTTTGTGAATGTGCGTGAAATTTTTAACCCATTATTAAATCGATGTATGGTTTAAACATTATTGCACTAGTCCCATTTCTTTCCTTTGCATGCACTCAGATTGATGATTGTATGAATCATATTTGAGCCTGGAATTGGATTACTAAAACAGAGCATTGGGCCTTCATAAAGGGTGCCCTTCAGTGGTTCCCCTGCTACTACTGGAAGCAGTCCTGTTGAATCAGCTGCCTGCTGATATTTTGCTAGTCTTACAAGGTCATTCCTCTAACTATGATTTGGTAAGCAGTACTATCAGTGACGGGCACACGTTAAGGCGAGTGGCACATGTGTTTCGGGATAATACAAGCTCTGGTCTGAAAAGCCCTTGCGGACTCTATGTCTCAATAGAAAGTTGGCACCTGCACTTTGGGACATTATACAAATTGTTGTACATGGAAAAGTTCTGTGTTTTTATGTTTATTTTTAAGAAACCACTTACCTGTCCACACTGATGACACATAGAGTCATAATCGATGCTGTGCAGCACATGACATCCATGGCTATAAAAACATTGCAAAACACTTTTCCGAAGAGCCATTTTCCACCGACTAAGTCTGTGATGATGACGAACGGCATCACAGCAATGGCCACCGATAAGTCTGCAGCTGCCAAGGACACCACCAGGTAGTTGGAAGGCTGACGGAGCTTCTTCACAATGCAAACCGAGATGATGACAAGAGCGTTGCCGGCAATGGTGAAGAGGGTGATGACCGACAGCACTACCCCAATGACTATCTTCTCGATATCCCCATAGAGCAAGATCTTTTCTTCACAGTCCGTATTGTTGGTGTGGTTGGTAAAAGTAACCAAGTCTTGTTCAGTAGCAGATAAGGGTCTGTCAGTCATGAATGCAGGTGGGGGAAGGTGCTGAGGGGGACAGTGTGGTTCTGCACTGTGTAAAGACAGATGGACGGATGTTAGCTGAGTTGGTTGGACCTGTATCAACATCCCCTCTTCCGGAGACTCTCACAGATGCCAAGCTACTCGAGATGCTCCAAGATGCTCCTGAAGAAGACAAAAAAGATATCATCAGTTGTGATATTTATAATAGGCATGATATGTGCACTGCAGGCTTTGGATGACCATATTCCTAATATTAAAGTGGACCAAAACCTGGGATTTACACTATCCCCCCCGTCGCCCGATATACATACATGGCTGACCTTTCCACTACGCAGACACAACTCCAATCTTCTCCGAACTTCTCCAATCAGTTTATTTGGCCGTGCATATTAATGTGTGGCTAAGGAAACTAAATAGGTGCTCATCTGTGCTCACCCCAACCCTGCATCCCTTTATAGCTGTGCGCAGCCATGTTTGCCTTTCGGTTATCAGGGGCACAGCCACAAAATATGTGATGGAATCTCCCCTATATCACTAATGAAGGGCCTAAAGGTGGTTTTCCAGAGAAAGCACGATCTAGGCCCCTCCCCTCTTGTAACATCATTAGTGACATAGGGGAGATTCCATGGAGGCCACACCTACGAATTTCAATTTTCAGGCAGCTCCCCTGGTCCTCACTTCAGTCCCTAGCAGGGTAGTGAAGATGGCAGAAAGGGGGACCTATGATTCCCCTTGATCCAAGTGGAGGCGCTGGCGAGACATGGGACACAGCAAGCACCGGAGAATCTGAAGGACGTCAACCCGTACTGGAATGAAGATAGAAGATGGGACCAGAAGTAGTGAAATTAAAGTGGACCAAAACCCACTGAGATCGGCCCAGAAATCTATAAGATTCCCGGGCTGCTAGATTCCCTCCCCCTGGGGCATTCATAATTGAGATGCCCCGCTATGTGAAACATAGCACGCATGGGCACGCTCCCTGTTAAAGGGTAGCGGGGGATACGGCTGCCGGGGCTCGGATCCGCTCGCGTTAGACAAGCAGTGTGCGCTGATTGGACGAGAGGCATTCGGGGATGCGTTAGGGAGATTGGGCGACCTGGGGGGTTTCACACAGTGGGGCAACCCCCCCCCCCCCCCATCGAGGTGCCCGGGGGCAAAGACTAAAACCCAGGATAGTCAAAATCCTGTGTTTTAGTTCACTTGAAATCAACTCTGGTCTGGCCCCAGCTAAACATCGTAACATTCCCATCACATGGCTCACATGTTAAAGACATGTTTTACATTTGTCAGGGCTTCCATCTGGGCCTGTCCAAACCTGTTCTATCCAGTGTACGCTGCTTCTAGGCCCTTGCTATTGATCTTTCAACCTACAGCTAACTATATTATATTACATTACCCACCAAAGGCTTCTACTCTCTCGCTACTACCATCTCTTAGTGATAGTAACCCTGGATCCATGTCCCACGTGTAATTTTTTCTATATAGAAGTGGTCACTCGTCTGCCTGTTATACCTTAGTGCTTCTTGTAATCCAGCCTTGGTTATGTGCCCCTGAGCTGTGGAGGCCTGGAGCAGGTGCTCCGGGGCATCTGGCCCTAGGCATCACCAAGACCCCGGCTCATCGTTACCTCTACCAATTCTCTGTACTCAGTTCTTGCCCTCTTACTACCTCTTTCTTTTTCCTTCTCCGATTCTCTGCTACTACTCAACTCATTAATAATAGGATTCTCCCTTATATCAACTGGGTCTGGACCCAGCTAAACACTGTAACATCCCCATCACATGGGGTGGGGCAGTTTCACAGCAAAATAGCATTCAGTGTGGAAAGGAAATATTTTTGCCCCCTCCTCACCCATCCTGTTCCATACAGGTATGTGCCATGCTGCAGCAGGCAGTGCCCCCTATCTATGGCTGAGCCCAATATTGGTGGATGAGGGGCTTGTCTTATGCCCGGAACCACTAATAGTGGCCCTTAACAATAGTGGCAGAAAACGGCGCCCCCCCCCCCCCCCCCCCACACACAATGGCCTTGGCATCCAGGGCAATTGCCCTGGGAAGAAGAGTTTCAGACTGTGTATGTGGGTGGGGCAAACTGGGAGCCTGAGGGAGAGTATTGGACTGGAAGTCTTGTGGAGAGGAGGAAAACCTGTAGCAGAGAAGGGTCACAACTGGGGGGGAAAGAGGTTCAGACTTGGAGCCTGGGGAGAGAAAGATGAGACTGGGAGCCTGGGGAGAGAAGGGTGAGACTGCGAGCCTGGGGAGAGAAGGATGAGACTGGGAGCCTGGGGAGAGAAGGGTGATACTGGGAGCCTGGGGAGAGAAGGATGAGACTGCGAGCCTGGGGAGAGAAGGATGAGACTGGGAGCCTGGGGAGAGAAGGGTGATACTGGGAGCCTGGGGAGAGAAGGATGAGACTGCGAGCCTGGGGAGAGAAGGATGAGACTGGGAGCCTGGGGAGAGAAGGGTGATACTGGGAGCCTGTGGAGAGAAGGATGAGACTGCGAGCCTGGGGAGAGAAGGATGAGACTGGGAGCCTGGGGAGAGAAGGATGAGACTGCGAGCCTGGGGAGAGAAGGATGAGACTGGGAGCCTGGGGAGAGAAGGATGAGGCTGGGAGCCTGGGGAGAGAAGGGTGAGACTGGGAGCCTGGGGAGAGAAGGATGAGACTGGGAGCCTGGGGAGAAAAGGATGAGACTGGGAGCCTGGGGAGAAAAGGATGAGACTGGGAGCCTGGGGAGAAAAGGATGAGACTGGGAGCCTGTGGAGGGAAGGATGAGACTGGGAGCCTGGGGAGAGAAGGATGAGACTGGGAGCCTGGGGAGAGAAGGGTGATACTGGGAGCCTGGGGAGAGAAGGGTGAGACTTGGAGCCTGGGGAGAGAAGGGTGATACTGGGAGCCTGGGGAAAGAAGGGTGAGACTGGGAGCCTGGGGAGAAAAGGATGAGACTGGGAGCCTGGGGAGAGAAGGATGAGACTGGGAGCCTGGGGAGGGAAGGGTAAGACTGGGAGCCTGAGGAGAGAAGGATGAGACTGGGAGCCTGAGGAGAGAAGGATGAGACTGGGGGCCTGAGGAGGGAAGGATGAGACTGGGAGCCTGGGGAGAGAAGGGTGATACTGGGAGCCTGGGGAGAGAAGGATGAGACTGGGAGCCTGTGGAGGGAAGGATGAGACTGGGAGCCTGGGGAGAGAAGGATGAGACTGGGAGCCTGAGGAGAGAAGGATGAGACTGGGAGCCTGAGGAGGGAAGGATGAGACTGGGAGCCTGAGGAGGGAAGGATGAGACTGGGAGCCTGGGGAGAGAAGGATGAGACTGGGAGCCTGGGGAGGGAAGGATGAGACTGGGAGCCTGGGGAGGGACGGATGAGACTGGGAGCCTGGGGAGGGACGGATGAGACTGGGAGCCTGGGGAGGGAAGGATGAGAGTGGGAGTCTGGGGAGAAAAGGATGAGACTGGGAGCCTGGGGAGGGAAGGATGAGACTGGGAGCCTGGGGAGAGAAGGATGAGACTGGGAGCCTGAGGAGGGAAGGATGAGACTGGGAGCCTGAGGAGAGAAGGATGAGACTGGGAGCCTGAGGAGGGAAGGATGAGACTGGGAGCCTGGGGAGAGAAGGATGAGACTGGGAGCCTGGGGAGAGAAGGATGAGACTGGGAGCCTGGGAAGAGAAGGATGAGACTGGGAGCCTGGGGAGAGAAGGATGAGACTGGGAGCCTGAGGAGAGAAGGATGAGACTGGGAGCCTGGGGAGGGAAGGATGAGACTGGGAGCCTGGGGAGAGAAGGATGAGACTGCGAGCCTGGGGAGGGAAGGATGAGACTGGGAGCCTGGGGAGAGAAGGATGAGACTGTGAGCCTGGGGAGAGAAGGATGAGACTGTGAGACTGGGAAGAGAAGGATGAGACTGGGAGCCTGAGGAGAGAAGGGTGAGACTGTGAGACTGGGGAGGGAAGGGTGAGACTGGGGGCCTGGGGAGAGAAGGATGAGACTGGGAGCCTGGGGAGGGAAGGATGAGACTGGGAACCTGAGGAGAGAAGGATGAGACTGGGAGCCTGGGGAGAGAAGGATGAGACTGGGAGCCTGGGGAGAGAAGGATGAGACTGGGAGCCTGGGGAGGGAAGGATGAGACTGGGAACCTGAGGAGAGAAGGATGAGACTGGGAGCCTGGGGAGAGAAGGATGAGACTGGGAGCCTGGGGAGAGAAGGATGAGACTGGGAGCCTGAGGAGAGAAGGATGAGACTGGGAGCCTGGGGAGAGAAGGATGAGACTGGGAGCCTGGGGAGAGAAGGATGAGACTGGGAGCCTGGGGAGAGAAGGATGAGACTGGGAGCCTGAGGAGGGAAGGATGAGACTGGGAGCCTGGGGAGGGAAGGATAAGACTGGGAGCCTGGGGAGAGAAGGATAAGACTGGGAGCCTGGGGAGAGAAGGATGAGACTGGGAGCCTGGGGAGGGAAGGATGAGACTGGGAGCCTGAGGAGGGAAGGATGAGACTGGGAGCCTGGGGAGAGAAGGATGAGACTGGGAGCCTGGGGAGAGAAGGATGAGACTGGGAGCCTGGGGAGAGAAGGATGAGACTGGGAGCCTGGGGAGAGAAGGATAAGACTGGGAGCCTGGGGAGAGAAGGATAAGACTGGGAGCCTGGGGAGAGAAGGATAAGACTGGGAGCCTGGGGAGAGAAGGATAAGACTGGGAGCCTGGGGAGGGAAGGATGAGACTGGGAGCCTGGGGAGAGAAGGATGAGACTGGGAGCCTGAGGAGGGAAGGATGAGACTGGGAGCCTGGGGAGAGAAGGATGAGACTGGGAGCCTGGGGAGAGAAGGATGAGACTGGGAGCCTGAGGAGGGAAGGATGAGACTGGGAGCCTGGGGAGAGAAGGATGAGACTGGGAGCCTGAGGAGGGAAGGATGAGACTGGGAGCCTGAGGAGAGAAGGATGAGACTGGGAGCCTGGGGAGGGAAGGATAAGACTGGGAGCCTGAGGAGGGAAGGATGAGACTGGGAGCCTGAGGAGGGAAGGATGAGACTGGGAGCCTGAGGAGGGAAGGATGAGACTGGGAGCCTGGGGAGAGAAGGATGAGACTGGGAGCCTGGGGAGAGAAGGATGAGACTGGGAGCCTGGGGAGGGAAGGATGAGACTGGGAGCCTGGGGAGAGAAGGATGAGACTGTGAGACTGGGGAGGGAAGGATAAGACTGGGAGCCTGGGGAGGGAAGGATGAGACTGGGAGCCTGGGGAGGGAAGGATAAGACTGGGAGCCTGGGGAGGGAAGGATGAGACTGGGAGCCTGGGGAGGGGAGGATGAGACTGGGAGCCTGAGGAGAGAAGGATGAGGCTGGGAGCCTGGGGAGAGAAGGATCAGATTGATTATGTAAAGGGAAACTCTGCTGCCACCTGTAAATGAATGATCCTATATAGTGAACATAAAGAGAGGACAGGGCTATATAAGGAGCCAGGTTATTATCCTCACACCTCCAGCACCCAGCCAGCTGCCTCACTTGTTTTAGTTCCCCTTTAAATAAGCTCTCCTGACGGGTGCCAGGGTAGAGGCTCTCCGGGAACAAACAAGCGTGTCATTGCCTGTTATCGCTCCTCCATCAGCTCCCTGCGCCTGGATGCCAGCTGACACTTATTGACAGGGGCCGTCCCCATTTCTTTTCCTCGGAATCTTCCTGTTAGCGCCGGACATCCGCCCCATAAAACTGCCTGGTGTGCACCACTCACCCGCAGCCATGGAGGCGCCCGCTTCCTATTATCCCGAGAGGAACCGAGGACAATCCCATCGGATCAATACAGGATCACAACAATGGATCACTGATACATGTGTAGCCTTAGGTGTAAGAAATGTATCACTAAACAGAAGCCTTTCATGGTTTCTAGTTAAAAACCTGTGACTTGGGTGTTTTCTCTAGTTTTATGTACATGTTATTATATCATTACTAATTGTACTAATAAGCACCTAATTACTAATAAAATAAGAAACACTTCCACACTAAAATTGTATGTGCAGGTCGCCATTGCAGTGTCAGTGTCACAGTGTTATAACAATGAGGTTTATTCATCAAGGAATAGCGGCAGGTAGCGCCTCGTAGCGACAGGTAGCGAATGGTGACCGCCGGGAACTGTACGTAAAATCACATTTATTAAGGCAATTCCGGTGAGCAACTCTAACAGCGTCATGTAGCATCCGATTCATCATCACAGACGGCTCAGCGTATACCGCCGGCGCTCTGGCTACCAGAGCGCCTGGTATTACCTGTCGCTACCTGCCGCTCTCCCATAAATTTCAATGGACGTTTCTTTTCCTCTGTTTAAACAGGGTTTTCTTTTATTTATTTATTTTTTATCAAATCATTGTGTGACCTCTCCTGGTCTATTAAAAGTCATTTTTGAAAGCATTTTTGATTTTTTATAGTTATATGCAGAATTGTCATTACAGGTCTGGTATTAAAGTGTTATTGTCACAATGTTACAACAATGTCATTCCCGTGTTTTTGCTTTGTTACTGATGGATATGTGTTCAAAAACAGACTTTAATCACACAGTGTCTGGCGCTCTATGCTATAGCGACCAGATCCAGAGCGCCGACGCTGTGTGAGTTTTTTTGTTGTATATGGTGTGAGACGCTGAGAGTCGGTCGCACTGAGCTGGCGCTACCTTTCGCTCGTTGCAACGCTGTACTGGTGTTAGAACATCCAACATACATCTCATTCATCAATGCCGGGCAGGTTACTACAGCGAATGAGGTGCTCTGTTACAGCACCCGATAGCCAATCACAGTGTCTACTAGCGGTCGTTCTAAGCGCCTCTGTACAGACGCTCATCTGCCGATACCTAGCGCTAGTAATGAATCAGCCTCCCAATCATTCCATGTGTTTTCGCTCTGGTGCCGGTGGATATGTGTTGAGAAACAGACTTTTTTCATACAGCATCTGGTGCTTGACGCTAGAGCGCCCAATTTGAAAGCGCCAGTGCTGGTTGTGTGTTTGATTTTCTTAAATTTGGGCTTCAGTGCCGAGTGCTGGACGCACTTAGCTGCCGCTACCTATCGTTGGCTGCAGCGCTGTCCTGTTGTTATATGTGACGTCGCTCTGGGCGGCTTTCCCTCGGGCCGCTGGCAGGCTGATTTATTACTAGCGCCAAGTAACAGCAGATGAGCGTCTGTACAGCGGTGCTAAGTGGTCGCTCTGAAAGGCCATGAGTCGCTATTACAGAGAGCGTCAGTCGCTGGTCGGTATACACTTTAATGCCAGACCTGTAATTAAAATTCTGCATAAAAATATAAAATATCAAAAAAGTTTTCAAAAATGACTTTTTCTAATTCACAATGATTTGATTAAAAAAAAAAAATAATAAATATAATAAAACCCTGTTTTTAGAGAAGAAAAGTAACGTCCATTGAAATGTATGGGAGAGCGACAGGTAGCGACAGGTAATACCAGGCACTCTGGAAGCCAGAGTGCCGGCGCTATACGCTGAGCCGTCTGTGATGATGAATCTGACGCTTTATGGGGCTGTTAGGGTCGCTCACTTTGATAAATGTGATTTTACATACAGTGCCCGGCGGTCACCGTTCGCTACCTGTCGCTAAGAGGCACTACCTGCCACTATCCCTTGATGAATAAACCCCTACATATGCATTGATTGATGGAGAGAGCTTCTACAGCCATCACAGACATCACATTTATCAATGTTGGACAGGATACTACAGCGTCTCTTGTCCAGCCTCTATGCTAGGTTATAGCGCCAGACACACCCTTGCAGCAACCACTTGCGGTCGCTCTAAGCACCGCTACATAGGCGCTCACATGGCAATACATGGCGCTAGCCTCCACACTGACACTGCTTCAACCACAGCGTATGAATTATATGGCAAAAATATCGGCACTGAGTGGTATTACCAGGCGCAGATGCTGGATAATTCAGGCTCATAAAGCCTTGTCTCAGAGCAATTTATGTTCTCTGATCTCCTTTCAGAAGCTGTGTGATTTCTCCCTGCTCCCTTCTCCTCCTCCCTTCTCCTCCCTTAGATAGGAGCAACTATAGTACTTGGGTGGGGGTCTCCCTATTTTTGGGGAATCGGGATGCACTATACAATAAAGCATAGTATCCCCCGATTTGCGCACCACTTCCCAGAGCCTTTGCTGGGTTTAGGCACAGTAGCCGCATCCTCCACATCTAGGACACTTAAATGTGCCAGGCACACAGCTGAGCGACTCTAACAGCGCCATGTAGCGTCACATGAATTATTACAGGCGGCTCAGCGTACAGCACCGGTGCTCTAGCTTCCAGAGTGCCAGGTATTACCTCTCGCTCAGTGTCGCTCTTCCATACATTTCAATGGCCTTTCATTTGCTTGAGTTTAAACAGCGTGTTTGACTTTTCTTTTTTGCTCAGATCATTGTGTGACGTCTCCTGGCTGCAAACAAACAGACACTTTTTTGACTTTTTATATATTTATGCAGAATTGTCATTACAGGTCTGGCACCAGTGTTAATGTCCCACTGTTAAAACAACGTCATTCCATGTGATTTCGCTTTGTTACTGGTGGATATGTGTTCAAAAACAGACTTTAATCACACAGCGTCTGGCCCTCTATGCTACAGCGACCAGATTTAGAGCGCCGGCGCTGTGTGTGTGTCCTTTTTTGATAAGTACGGTGTGGAGAGCCGAGAGTCGGTCGCACTGAGCTGACGCTACCTTTCGCTCCCTGCAGCACTGCCCAACATACATCACATTCATCAATGCCAGCCAGGTTACTACAGCGCCCGATACCAGCTTACAAGGTCTACTAGCGGTCGCTCTAAGCCCCGCTATACAGACGCTCACCTGACGATACCTAGCGTTAGTAATGAATCAGCCTCAATATGAAAAAGGAGTCCTCTACACTGTATAATGCATTTTAGGGAAGGAGGCGAGGTAATCCTAGTAAAAGTATATAGGTGAGTTGTAGGAAAACCTCTGAATATAACGTTAGAGTTTGTAAACATCTGAATATAAACACCAGATTTCCCCTTTAATTAAAGTGAAAGAGCAATCTGAATATTACGCTAGGGGGTCCCCTCTAATTTAAGTAAAATAGGGGAATCTGGATATAACGCTAGGGGTCCATTTTAATTAAAGCAAAAGAGGAATCTGCTTATGGTGCTAGAGGCCCCTTTTATTTAGTAAAACCTCTGCATATAACGCTAGAAGTCCCCTTTAATTAAAGTGACAGACGGATCTGCATAGAGAGGTTCCCTTTAAAGTGAAAGAGGAATCTGGATATAATGCTAGAGGTCCTCTTTAATTCAAGTGAAAGAAGAATTTGCATATAATGCTAAAGGTGCCTCTTAATTAAAGCAAAAGAGGAAGTCTCCTTTGCAGTAAAACATCTATAGACTGTATAATACAGTTTAGGATGGGGGATGAAGTAATTCTAGTAAAAAGTATACAGGTAGGTGGTAGTAAACATCTGAATATAACGCCAGATTTCCCCTTTAATTAAAGTGAAAGAGCAATCTGAATATAACGCTAGAGGTCCCCTCTAATTAAAGTGAAAGAGGAATCTGAATATAACGCTAGGGGTCCCCTCTAATTAAAGCAAAAGAGGGATCTGCATATGGTGCTAGAGGCCCCTTTTATTTAGTAAAACATCTGCATATAACGCTAGAAATCCCCTTTAATTAAAGTGACAGGAGGATCTGCATAGAGAGGTTCCCTTTAAAAGGAAAGAGGAATCTGGATATAACGTTAGGGGTCCCCTTTAATTAAAGCAAAAGAGGAATCTGCATATAACGCTAGAGGTCCCCTTTATTTAAACCGAACGAGGAATCCTCCTTCCTCTTGCAGTAAAATATCATGCAGTAAAATATCTCTACACTGTATAATGCATTTTAGGGAAGAGGGCAAGGTAATTCTAGTAAAAGTATATAGGTGAGTTGTAGGAAAATCTCTGAATATAACGTTAGAGTTTGTTGTAAACATCTGAACATAACACCAGATGGGGTCCCCTCTAATTTAAGTAAAAAGGTCATTTGGATATAACGCTAGGGGTCCATTTTAATTAAAGCAAAAGAGGAATCTGCATATGGTGCTAGAGGCCCCTTTTACTTAGTAAATCATCTGCATATAACGCTAGAAGTCCCCTTTAAATAAAGTGACTGACGGATCTGCATAGAGAGGTTCCCTTTAAAGTGAAAGAGGAATCTGGATATAATGCTAGAGGTCCTCTTTAGTTAAAACAAAAGAGGAATCTGCATATAATCCTTTGCAGTAGAACATCTATAGACTGTATAATGCATTTTAGAATGGGAACAAAGTAATTCTAGTAAAAAGTATACAGGTGGGTTGTAATAAAACATCTGAATATAACGCCAGATTTCCCCTTTAATTAAAGTGAAAGAGCAATCTGAATATGACGCTAGGGGTCCCCTATAATTAAAATGAAAGAGGAATCTGGATATTACTCTAGGGGTCCTCTTCAAATAAAGCAAACGAGGAATCTGCATAAAACGCTAGAGGTCCCCTTTATCTAAACCGAACGAGGAATCCTCCTTCCTCTTGCAGTAAAATATCTCTACACGGTATAATGCATTTTAGGGAAGGGGCGAGGTAATTCTAGTAAAACGTATAGAGGTGAGTTGTAGTAAAACATCTGAATATAACGCCAGATTTCCCCTCTAATTAAAGTGAAAGAGCAATCTGAATATTACGCTAGGGGTCCCCTCTAATTAAAGTAAAAGAGGAATCTGGATAGAACGCTAGGGGTCCCCTCTAATTAAAGTAAAAGAGGAATCTGAATATAACGCTGGGGTCCCCTCTAATTAAAGTGAAAAAGGAATCTGGATATAACGCTAGGGGTCCCCTCTAATTAAAGTAAAAGAGGAATCTGGATATTACGCTAGGGGTCCCCTCTAATTAAAGTGAAAGAGGAATCTGGATATTACGCTAGGGGTCCCCTCTAATTAAAGTAAAAGAGGAATCTGAATATAACGCTGGGGTCCCCTCTAATTAAAGTGAAAAAGGAATCTGGATATAACGCTAGGGGTCCCCTTCTAATTAAAGTGAAAGAGGAATCTGGATATAACGCTAGGGGTCCTCCTTAAATAAAGCAAAAGAGGAATCTGTATATAACGCTAGAGGTCCCCTTTAGTTAAAACAAACGAGGAATCCTTCTTTGCAGTAAAATATGTCTACACTGTATAATGCATTTAAGGGAAGGGGACGAGGTAATTCTAGTAAAAGTATAAAGGTGGGTTGTAGGAAAACCTCTGGATATAACGCTAGAGGTCTCCTTTAATGTGAAAGAAGAATCGTCCTTTGTAGCAATATATTTAAATCAATCAATCAATTTAGCTGCCCACTTTCAGATTGCTGGGGGCAATGCGGGGGTTAATCTCCCTATTCCAAGATGGGAATTACGCAGCACTTATGGCGGAGCTGCTTGGACGCGGTTCTGCGCAGCTCAGGGACAATTTTAGGATTGCTGCACTGGCACCGCAATGTGTTCCAGCAGCTCAGGGGTTAATGTTAAGATTTCTGCTTGGCTTGGCGCTATGAGCCCCCCTCCCCCTCCTGTGCTAAGTATATAGGTTAATGTATAGAGGCCGTTATATAAGGTAGCTGTGCGCTATCATGCGCGCTAATATTCATCCATGCACACTGCGTTACCTCTGCGCTGCGGCGCTGCTGCTGCGTCTCGGCTGCACTTCCCAGCGACGCCAGCCAAAGTCATCTTCTTCTTCCTGGCACTCGCTGGCGCAGCATTAATTGGCCGGGCATCACATGAGCTCACACAGGTCCTGGCCAGCGGGCACCGCTCCGGATGCTGCAGTGGCAGAGGGGGGACCAGGGAGGGCAAAGCGGATGCAGAGCCTCTCTGCTGGATTCAGGCTACAAGGGTGACAGGGCTAGATGCTATAGACATGGGTGGCCCATAGATGATACAATCAGATCTGAGGTCAGATCCAGTTCTGTAGGAAATCGGAAGCCGCTCACTAGGGTGCCAGGGTTAATGAAGCGGGTACTGCGGGCACCGCTTCTAGCCAACAGACTCGTGTGCCAGGGTTACTATGGGCACAGCTGACTGCAGATTTTCAAGTCAATGGAAGAAGTGTGCCAGGACTACTGTGGTCACAGCTGAGTTGTAGCTACAAGGAAAAATAGAGAAGTGTTTCAGGGCTAATGTGACAGATTGGCATAGACCTTGGTGCCAGGGCTAGATAGTCTCCAGTGGTCACGGTTGGGCTCAGTCACTGCTGTAGCCAAGGAGAAGTGTGCCCTTTATAGTCACTGGGTGGTAGCCACAAACTCCAGGGAGAAGTGTGCCAGGACAATTGTGCCACATATAGTCACTTTTGAGCACTGTTAAGTCACTGGGGTTTTAGCGTGGGTGCCACCTCTAATCACTTTTGGGCACGGTTAAGTCACTGGGTTGCGTGGGTGCCAGCGAAGAGGGGTGCCAAGGCTAATCTCCTGATGTGCAGTTCTGAAGTCACTGGTTTGTAGAAGAGTCTTATGTGCGAGGGAGTGTCCATGAAGGGGTGCAGACTGGTTGTAGCTAAGACTTATGTGCCAGGAAGAGGTGTGCCAGGGCTAGTATCACACCTGGGCCCTGGTATGTCACTGGGTTGTAGCCACAAACTTAGATGTAGATGCCACAGAGAAGTCTGCCAGGGCGAAGATCGCAGCTTTGGTCACTGAGATGTAGCTACAAACTTAGGTGCACTGTGATGTCACCAACTTAGGTGCCAAGAGCTAGTGCACCTCACAGTCACAGCTGGGCAATATTAAACAGTGGATTGTAGTCTTGATTGAGGTGCCAAGGAGACGTGTGCCAGAGCAAGGGTGTTCTGGTTGCCCACAACGTTATCGGTGCCAAACAAGAAGTGTGCCAGACCAGATGATATTTTTACACAATGCCTTGCAGGGATGTAGATTCAAAGTCTAATGGCGTCAGAGTTTAAGTTGTGGACTTAGGTGCCAGGGTAAAGTTTGGCACGGAAGGTGGGGGTCTTTAGCTGGGTGCAACTTGGGTCCTGAATGAGGAACTTTGCCACCTTACTCTGGTAATACCCACAGTCTTGGGTGGCAAGCACTGCACTGCCACTGGAAGTGGAGCCACAGTCTGGCAACGCTTAATATTAACATCAGGGGACAGAGAACGGGCAGTAGTGCTATGTCAGGGCTAATAGGTAATTTTTGATCTGTTTTTGCCCTTAGGTACCAGGGCTATCGATCTAAAGAATAATTTATCCTAGTGCCAGTCCTATAGGGTCTTATGCGATCAAAGATATAAGGTCATCAGACTGCAGCCAATATAAAAAAGTGTGCCGGTGATGGTATATAGTTACAGTGGCCACTGATTTACTATGAATAAGTGCGTAGGGTATAGTGTCTTTTATTCTGACAGCTTGGCACAGAATCTGGGAGGCTTAGATTCCAGAGTTAATGGATCCTCTTTGGATCTAGTTGTAACTATTGGCTATGGGGGTCATGTAGGACTATGCCAAAGAGTCTGGTTTGAGCCTCATAGAGGCAATGTTACAGATTAACACATTCAGAACTTGTTTTGCCCACATTATCTTGTGTCAGGTTTAGCTTGTATTTAGCCATGCAGTAAAGGTTGTAGTTAGGAGGTAGGGTCGGGCATGCCAGTTGTGTACCTGTCTGAGGTCAGCTCTGCCAGTCGCGGTGAGTCTTTAGTGGTCTAATGATGGCACTAATATAAAGACAAATCCTATACATAGTGCCAGTGACGTTTTAGATGCCAGGGTCTCTAAAGTAATGACGTTAAAGTTGTTGATTTGAGGTGCCAGGGAAAAGTCTTCAAGTTTTAGAGAGTCGAGCTGAATGCAGATTGAAATTGATCTGGTGATTTCAACTGGCGGTGATGCCACTGGTGCCAGTGCTGGAAGGTGATTAGCCTGGAGTAATCCCAATATATGGGTTAATGCCACAAAGAAAGACTTGGCAGTCCTGGGGAGGTCTTTTAAAGTCCAAAAGAAGCATGGATCACGTGTCAGGATCAGGTATGCCAGGTCAATAGTTCCCTCTATAGCAATATAAAATGGCAGTTGGTTTAAATTTCGGTGCCAATACTAATTGTGCCAGTCAGTAACATAAGATTTTACCTGCTGTCAATGACGATCAGAGCCGGGCTACCAGGTCTTCTATAGCTGGAGCCCGGCAGCTGGCAGCCACGGGGTTACAGGCATGCCAGATATAGAGGGTAGTCACAATTGGGCATTGATCTAAACTAATCATCCAGGCTTGCACAGGCAAGTGTGCCAAGACTAGGGATACCAGTCCTAGATCAGTCAAAGCTGTGCACAGATCTGTAGCCAGTAATGCTGGTAATGGAGTTAAGTATGTCTACAAAGTATTCAGTGGTCTAAAGCACCCTGGCAATATTGCCCAATCAATTGACAATGCAGTCCTTGAGGGTTTTCAGCAGTCAGAAATAGGCACGGGTTAGTTTCCTGCCAGTGATTCTGGTAGTGGCGAGGGGGTAAGCATGCCAGTCTAAAGGGTCTTTGGTAGCCAGAGATCTAAAGCAACGGTATTCTTGTACCCACGCAGGTGCCAGGCCTAGATTGTGGGTAGCAGAGATGGGCACTGATCCGCTTGTAGCCAATGACTCTGGTACTTGGGGGTAAGTAGCCAGACTAAAGGGCCCAGAGCAGTCACAGCCAGACAGGTATAGTGTCCATTCAGGTGCCAGGGGCAGACATGCCAGTCTTCAGCAGTCAGAGATGGCTGCAGATCCAATTGAAATGACTATGGGCACAGAGCCAACCCAGAGACCATAGATCCACTTGCAGCCAATAATGCCAATGTTACGGGGGGGGGGGGGGGTTATGCAGACTAGAGGATCCCCAACAGACAGGCAGTAAAACTGTCCATCCAGGTGACAGGAACAGGTATGTCAGTCCTAGAGGGACTTGCAGCCAAACACTCTGGTACGGGGTGGGCGTATTGCCAATCTAGGGGGTGTCCAGCAGTCAGAGATCTAAAACAAATTTGGTAACAGTACCCGCCAAGGTGCCAAGGCAGACATGCCAGTCCTAAGGGGTCTTAAGCAGTCAGAGGTGGGTATAGATCCACTCTTGGGTAGGGGAGGGTAAGTATGCAGATCTAGAAGATCTTCAGTAGCCAGAGGTAGGCAGAGTATCCCGGGTATAGAGATGCCAGTCCTCCGGGGTCTCCAGCATTTAGAACAAATGAGTAGAGATCCGCTTGTAGTTAATGATTGGAGAGTAAGTCTGCCAGTTTAGAGGGTCTTCAGCAGACAGAGCCAGGAAGAAGTGAATAGTAGCCCGGGTATGGTGCCCACACTCAGATGCCAGGGGGCAGTCCTCCAAAGTCTTAAGCAATCAGAGGTGAGTATATATATCCGCTTGTAGCCAATGACACTGGCACTAGGGGTAAGTGTGCCAGTCCTCAAAAGTCTTCAGCAGTCAGAGAGGTGAGTATAGATCTGTGGGGGGTAAGTGTGCCAGTCCTGTTGGGTCTTCAGCAGCCAGAGCTAGGCAGATGTGTATAGTAGCCTGAGTATGTTGCCCACCCAGGTGCCAGGGGCAGACGTGCCAGCTTCAGAGTGTCACCCAGAGCTTGTATCCGATGAGGGTGGGGGTCTTCAGCAGTCAGAGAGGTGAGTATAGATCTGTGGGGGGTAAGTGTGCCAGTCCTGTTGGGTCTTCAGCAGCCAGAGCTAGGCAGATGTGTATAGTAGCCTGAGTATGTTGCCCACCCAGGTGCCAGGGGCAGACGTGCCAGCTTCAGAGTGTCACCCAGAGCTTGTATCCGATGAGGGTGGGGGTCTTCAGCAGTCAGAGAGGTGAGTATAGATCTGTGGGGGGTAAGTGTGCCAGTCCTGTTGGGTCTTCAGCAGCCAGAGCTAGGCAGATGTGTATAGTAGCCTGAGTATGTTGCCCACCCAGGTGCCAGGGGCAGACATGCCAGCTTCAGAGTGTCACCCAGCGCTTGTATATGCCAGCTTCAGAGTGTCACCCAGCGCTTGTATCCGATGAGGGTCTTCAGCAGGCGGACATGGTAAGTAGAAGGTGAGGCAGGGGTCGGGTGGGCACTCGCTGCTGCCGACACACACACTGGAGAGCCCCTGGCTCCGGCTGTCAGTGCTGCGAGTGGAGAGACGCGCCCCCTCCCGCCCACTCCTCACTCCTGCCATTCAGCGGCTGTACTCCGCTCCCGCCTTGCCAGCGCCATTCATAACGGAGCGCGATCCTTCCCTCCCTCCTCCGCTTGTCCGGAAGGTGATGGTAAATCCCGACCAATGCCAGGGACTCGGCGTTACTGACACAGGGACCGGTCTCCTCTGATCAGCTGTATTACTTAAATGCTCTGTTCGCAATTTAAACCTCACTTCTTGATACATTTTGAGCTGATAAAAATGGCAAAACCCACCGTGACGTAATCTGATTCAAACATGACGTCACTGTGAGCTATGGTATTTTTAGATCAGGTCAATTTAAGAGGAACAATCACACAAGATATTGACTTTCTTAGGTTTTGTTCTTCACAGTTTGGGATGCCCCGCTGTGTGCATCCCCCAGGAATTGCCCAAAAATTCACTTTTTCCTTGTTACCATGGTGTATGCCCAGCCAATTAGTGGTGATCATTCCATTAAAGTGGACCAAAACTCAGGATTTTGACTATCCTGGGTTTTGGTCCTTGCCCCTGGGGCACTCCGATTTGAGATACCCCATTGTGTGAACCCCCCCCCCCCCCCGGGTTCACAGGTAAATTCACCTTTATCGGAACTACAGCGCATGTAGTACTCATCCAATCACAGCTTCATGTCGTGCATACTAATGCAGGCTGGTATTTGGGGTAATTGGTCTACTTTAAAGTGGAACAAAACGCAGGATTTTGACTATCATGGGTTTTGGTCTCTTCCCTTCCCCGATCGTGGGTGCCCCGCTGCGCGAAACCCCCCAGATAGCCGAAGTCAACTCACCTCTCCCCGGTCCTACGACGCATGCGCGTCCACTCTTACATTCAGCATGCACGAAACCCCCCAGGTCGCCCCATACACTTACCTTGTTTCCCGGTCCAACGGCGCATGCGCGAGCCACGGCCACATCCCCGCTATCCCTCTAGCAGGGCACGTGCCCGTGTCAGGCATTGGTAAATGGCAGGTGCGGGCATGCGACCTGTTAGAGGGACGTGGGGGATGCGGTCGTGGCCTTAGACAAAGACTTAGAGGCTGATTCATCATTAGCGGCAGGTAGCGACAGATGAGCGTCTGTAGCAGGCATTTTCAGAGCGCCCGCTAGTAGTTGCAGTGCTCGGCCGTGAGTCGCTACTTTATAGCGATTCAGTTGCTGTTCAGTAATGTTGAATACATTGTGAGGAGTCGCTATTTGACCAGTAGAGCGCTGTATGGGAGCGCATGTTAGCGACTGTTCATAGCGACCGACTCACAACATATTCAGGAAAAAAACTGCTTCACAAATCTCTGGCGCTGAAAAATGCTTGTTTGAAGCCCAGAGCGCAGGAGGCGGTGTGTTTAAAGTCTGTTTTTCAGCATCTTTCCAATAGTAACAAAGCGAAAACATATGGAATTACATTGTAGTAACATTGTAACATGAACACTTTAATGCCAGACCTGTAATGTCATTTCTGAAAAAATACTTAAAAAATGTAAAAAATGTGACAAAACAGCTATTTCAATGCCAGAAGAGGTCACAGAATTATTTGTGATTTTTGGGGAAAAAAAACCCGTTTAAAGAGAAGAAGAGGTTCGTCTATTGAAATGTATGGGAGAGTGACAGGTAGCGAGAGGTCATACCTGGCGCTGTGCAAGGCTGAACGCTGGAGCTGTTCGCAGAGGCTTTGAAAATGATGAATCAGACGCTACATGCCGCTATCCCAGTGGCTAAACAGATTCTGCTTGATAAATGTGGAATTGCGTGTCGAGTCCAGCGTTGACCAGTTGCTATCTGTCGCTACCTCTCATTAACCAGGCGCTACCTGACGCTATCCTTTCTTAAATAACCCCCTTAGACGCCGTGACGTCAGCGGCTCCGAGCTCGCTGATTGGATGAACGGCTGCGCATGCGCCGTAGGACCAGGTAAAGGTGAGTTGGCATCAGTGATCTGGGGGATTTTGCACAGCAGGGCACCCCCGATCCTATAGTCAAAATCCTGGGTTTCAGTCCACTTTAAGATCCTGTTCCTTCATCTATTTCCTTCATCTAGCCTTGCCTTCTGCCTGAGATCTATTGAAAAATACAGCCCTCCACCTCAACATTGCAATGCAGGGAGTAGGGAGGGGAGGTGGGCTGTGGCTGCTGAGCCACCAATAATTGAAAAGCAGGCTGAATACTGCCCCCTCTACAGTGCCGTCTGAGGCAGTTGTTTCACATGGCCTCATTACAGGCCCCTGCTAGCACTACCTTGTCTTCCATGTGCTCCTCCAGCCATCATTTCCTGATATAATCCTATCCCTGCATCTAGCCAGGCCTATTATCATGTGTCTTCCTGTACTCACCCAGTCCTGCCAAGATCTTGTTCCTGCACCCAGCCGTGCCTTGTCTCCTGTGTGTTCCTGCACCCAGCCGTGCCTTGTCTCCTGTGTGTTCCTGCATCCAGCCGTGCCTTGTCTCCTGTGTGTTCCTGTATCCAGCCGTGCCTTGTCTCCTGTGTGTTCCTGCACCCAGCCGTGCCTTGTCTCCTGTGTGTTCCTGCACCCAGCCGTGCCTTGTCTCCTGTGTGTTCCTGCACCCAGCCGTGCCTTGTCTCCTGTGTGTTCCTGCATCCAGCCGTGCCTTGTCTCCTGTGTGTTCCTGCACCCAGCCGTGCCTTGTCTCCTGTGTGCTCCTGCATCCAGCCGTGCCTTGTCTCCTGTGTGTTCCTGCACCCAGCCGTGCCTTGTCTCCTGTGTGTTCCTGCACCCAGCCGTGCCTTGTCTCCTGTGTGTTCCTGCACCCAGCCGTGCCTTGTCTCCTGTGTGTTCCTGCATCCAGCCATGCCTTGTCTCCTGTGTGTTCCTGCACCCAGCCGTGCCTTGTCTCCTGTGTGTTCCTGCACCCAGCCGTGCCTTGTCTCCTGTGTGTTCCTGCACCCAGCCGTGCCTTGTCTCCTGTGTGTTCCTGCACCCAGCCGTGCCTTGTCTCCTGTGTGTTCCTGCACCCAGCCGTGCCTTGTCTCCTGTGTGTTCCTGCATCCAGCCATGCCTTGTCTCCTGTGTGTTCCTGCACCCAGCCGTGCCTTGTCTCCTGTGTGTTCCTGCACCCAGCCGTGCCTTGTCTCCTGTGTGTTCCTGCATCCAGCCGTGCCTTGTCTCCTGTGTGTTCCTGCATCCAGCCGTGCCTTGTCTCCTGTGTGTTCCTGCACCCAGCCGTGCCTTGTCTCCTGTGTGTTCCTGCATCCAGCCGTGCCTTGTCTCCTGTGTGTTCCTGAACCCAGCCGTGCCTTGTCTCCTGTGTGTTCCTGCATCCAGCCGTGCCTTGTCTCCTGTGTGCTCCTGCACCCAGCCGTGCCTTGTCTCCTGTGTGTTCCTGCATCCAGCCATGCCTTGTCTCCTGTGTGTTCCTGCATCCAGCCCTGCCTTGTCTCCTGTGTGTTCCTGCACCCAGCCGTGCCTTGTCTCCTGTGTGTTCCTGCACCCAGCCGTGCCTTGTCTCCTGTGTGTTCCTGCACCCAGCCGTGCCTTGTCTCCTGTGTGTTCCTGCACCCAGCCGTGCCTTGTCTCCTGTGTGCTCCTGTATCGAGCCGTGCCTTGTCTCCTGTGGGCTCCTGCATCCAGCCGTGCCTTGTCTCCTGTGTGTTCCTGCATCCAGCCGTGCCTTGTCTCCTGTGTGCTCCTGTATCCAGCCGTGCCTTGTCTCCTGTGTGCTCCTGCATCCAGCCGTGCCTTGTCTCCTGTGTGCTCCTGTATCCAGCCGTGCCTTGTCTCCTGTGTGCTCCTGCATCCAGCCGTGCCTGGTCTCCTGTGTGCTCCTGCACCCAGCCGTGCCTTGTCTCCTTTGTGTTCCTGCACCCAGCCGTGCCTTGTCTCCTGTGTGCTCCTGCATCCAGCCGTGCCTTGTCTCCTGTGTGTTCCTGCACCCAGCCGTGCCTTGTCTCCTGTGTGTTCCTGCACCCAGCCGTGCCTTGTCTCCTGTGTGTTCCTGCACCCAGCCGTGCCTTGTCTCCTGTGTGCTCCTGTATCCAGCCGTGCCTTGTCTCCTGTGGGCTCCTGTATCAAGCCGTGCCTTGTCTCCTGTGTGCTCCTGCATCCAGCCGTGCCTTGTCTCCTGTGTGCTCCTGTATCCAGCCGTGCCTTGTCTCCTGTGTGCTCCTGCATCCAGCCGTGCCTTGTCTCCTGTGTGTTCCTGCATCCAGCTGTGCCTTGTCTCCTGTGTGCTCCTGCATCCAGCCGTGCCTTGTCTCCTGTGTGTTCCTGCATCCAGCCGTGCCTTGTCTCCTGTGTGTTCCTGCATTCAGCCGTGCCTTGTCTCCTGTGTGTTGCTGCACCCAGCCGTGCCTTGTCTCCTGTGTGTTGCTGCACCCAGCCGTGCCTTGTCTCCTGTGTGTTCCTGCATTCAGCTGTGCCTTGTCTCCTGTGTGTTCCTGCATCCAGCCGTGCCTTGTCTCCTGTGTGCTCCTGCATCCAGCCGTGCCTTGTCTCCTGTGTGTTCCTGCACCCAGCCGTGCCTTGTCTCCTGTGTGTTCCTGCATCCAGCCGTGCCTTGTCTCCTGTGTGTTCCTGCATCCAGCCGTGCCTTGTCTCCTGTGTGTTCCTGCATTCAGCCGTGCCTTGTCTCCTGTGTGTTGCTGCACCCAGCCGTGCCTTGTCTCCTGTGTGTTCCTGCACCCAGCCGTGCCTTGTCTCCTGTGTGCTCCTGCATCCAGCCGTGCCTCGTCTCCGGTGTGTTCCTGCATCCAGCCGTGCCTTGTCTCCTTTGTGTTCCTGCACCCAGCCGTGCCTTGTCTCCTGTGTGCTCCTGCACCCAGCCGTGCCTTGTCTCCTTTGTGTTCCTGCACCCAGCCGTGCCTTGTCTCCTGTGTGCTCCTGCATCCAGCCGTGCCTTGTCTCCTGTGTGTTCCTGCACCCAGCCGTGCCTTGTCTCCTGTGTGCTCCCGCATCCAGCCGTGCCTTGTCTCCTGTGTGTTCCTACATCCAGCTGTGCCTTGTCTCCTGTGTGTTCCTGCACCCAGCCGTGCCTTGTCTCCTGTGTGTTCCTGCATCCAGCCGTGCCTTGTCTCCTGTGTGTTCCTGCACCCAGCCGTGACTTGTCTCCTGTGTGTTCCTGCACCCAGCCGTGCCTTGTCTCCTGTGTGTTCCTGCATCCAGCCGTGCCTTGTCTCCTGTGTGCTCCTGCACCCAGCTGTGCCTTGTCTCCTGTGTGTTTCTGCATACAGCCGTGCCTTGTCTCCTGTGTGTTCCTGCACCCAGCCGTGCTTTGTCTCCTGTGTGTTCCTGTATCCAGCTGTGCCTTGTCTCCTGTGTGTTCCTGCAACCAGCCGTGCCTTGTCTCCTGTGTGTTCCTTCATCCAGCCTTGCTTTGTCTCCTGTGTGTTCCTGCACCCAGCAGTGCCTTGTCTCCTGTGTGTTCCTGCATCCAGCCGTGCCTTGTCTCCTATGTGCTCCTGCATCCAGCCGTGCCTTGTCTCCTGTGTTTTCCTGCACCCAGCTGTGCCTTGTCTCCTGTGTACTCCTGCACCCAGCCGTGCCTGGTCTCCTGTGTGTTCCTGCATCCAGCCGTGCCTTGTCTCCGGTGTGCTCCTGCATCCAGCCGTGCCTTGTCTCCTGTGTGTTCCTGCACCCAGCTGTGCCTTGTCTCCTGTGTGCTCCTGCACCCAGCCGTGCCTGGTCTCCTGTGTGTTCCTGCATCCAGCCGTGCCTTGTCTCCTATGTGCTCCTGCACCCAGCCGTGCCTTGTCTCCTGTGTGTTCCTGCATCCAGCCGTGCCTTGTCTCCTGTGTGTTCCTGCATCCAGCCGTGCCTTGTCTCCTGTGTGTTCCTGTACCCAGCCGTGCCTTGTCTCCTGTGTGCTCCTGCATCCAGCCGTGGCTTGTCTCCTTTTTGCTCCTGCACCCAGCCGTGCCTTGTCTCCTGTGTGTTCCTGCACCCAGCCGTGCCTTGTCTCCTGTGTGCTCCTGCACCCAGCCGTGCCTTGTTTCCTGTGTGTTCCGGCACCCAGCCATGCCTTGTCTCCTGTGTGTTCCTGCACCCAGCCGTGCCTTGTCTTCTGTGTGCTCCTGCATCCCCCTGTGCCTTGTCTCTTGTGTTTTCCTGCACTCAGCCGTGCCTTGTCTCCTGTGTGTTCCTGCACCAAGCCGTGCCTTGTCTCCTGTGTGTTCCTGCACCCAGCCGTGCCTTGTCTCCTGTGTGGTCCTGAATCTAGCCGTGCTTTGTTTCCTGTGTGTTCCTGCATCCAGCCGTGCCTTGTCTCCGGTGTGCTCCTGCATCCAGCCGTGCTTTGTCTCCTGTGTGCTCCTGCACCCAGCCGTGCCTTGTCTCCTGTGTGCTCCTGCACCCAACCGTGTCTTGTCTCCCGTGTGTTCCTGCATCCAGCCGTGCCTTGTCTCCGGTGTGCTCCTGCATCCAGCCGTACCTTGTCTCCTGTGTGTTCCTGCACCCAGCCGTGCCTTGTCTCCTGTGTGGTCCTGAATCTAGCCGTGCTTTGTTTCCTGTGTGTTCCTGCATCCAGCCGTGCCTTGTCTCCGGTGTGCTCCTGCATTCAGCCGTGCTTTGTCTCCTGTGTGTTCCTGCACCCAGCCGTGCCTTGTCTCCTGTGTGCTCCTGCACCCAACCGTGTCTTGTCTCCCGGGTGTTCCTGCATCCAGCCGTGCCTTGTCTCCGGTGTGCTCCTGCATCCAGCAGTGCCTTGTCTCCTGTGTGTTCCTGCACCCAACCGTGTCTTGTCTCCCGTGTGTTCCTGCATCCAGCCGTGCCTTGTCTCCGGTGTGCTCCTGCATCCAGCCGTGCCTTGTCTCCTGTGTGTTCCTGCATCCAGCTGTGCCTTGTCTCCTGTGTGCTCCTGCACCCAGCCGTGCCTTGTCTCCTGTGTGCTCCTGCATCCAGCCGTCCCTTGTCTCCTGTGTGCTCCTGCATCCAGCCGTGCCTTGTCTCCTGTGTGTTCCTGCATCCAGCCGTGCCTTGTCTCCTGTGTGCTCCTGCATCCAGCCGTGCCTTGTCTCCTGTGTGTTCCTGCATCCAGCCGGGTCCTTGTCTCCTGTGTGCTCCTGCATCCAGCTGTGCCTTGTCTCCTGTGTGTTCCTGCACCCAGCCGTGCCTTGTCTCCTGTGTGTTCCTGCACCCAGTCGTGCCTTGTCTCCTGTGTGTTCCTGCACCCAGCCGTGCCTTGTCTCCTGTGTGGTCCTGAATCTAGCCGTGCTTTGTTTCCTGTGTGTTCCTGCATCCAGCCGTGCCTTGTCTCCGGTGTGCTCCTGCATCCAGCCGTGCTTTGTCTCCTGTGTGCTCCTGCACCCAGCCGTGCCTTGTCTCCTGTGTGCTCCTGCACCCAACCGTGTCTTGTCTCCCGTGTGTTCCTGCATCCAGCCGTGCCTTGTCTCCGGTGTGCTCCTGCATCCAGCCGTGCCTTGTCTCCTGTGTGTTCCTGCACCCAGCTGTGCCTTGTCTCCTGTGTGCTCCTGCACCCAGCCGTGCCTTGTCTCCTGTGTGTTCCTGCATCCAGCCGGGTCCTTGTCTCCTGTGTGCTCCTGCATCCAGCCATGCCTTGTCTCCTGTGTGCTCCTGCATCCAGCCGTGCCTTGTCTCCTGTGTGTTCCTGCATCCAGCCGTGCCTTGTCTCCTGTGTGCTCCTGCATCCAGCCGTGCCTGGTCTCCTGTGTGCTCCTGCATCCAGCCATGCCTTGTCTCCTGTGTGTTCCTGCACCCAGCCGTGCCTTGTCTCCTGTGTGTTCCTGCACCCAGCCGTGCCTTGTCTCCTGTGTGTTTCTGCAACCAGCCGTGCCTTGTCTCCTGTGTGCTCCTGCACCCAGCTGTGCCTTGTCTCCTGTGTGGTCCTGAATCTAGCCGTGCTTTGTTTCCTGTGTGCTCCTGCATCCACCTGTGCCTTGTCTCTTGTGTTTTCCTGCACTCAGCCGTGTCTTGTCTCCTGTGTGTTCCTGCACCCAGCCGTGCCTTGTCTCCTGTGTGTTCCTGCATCCAGCCGTGCCTTGTCTCCGGTGTGCTCCTGCATCCAGCCATGCTTTGTCTCCTGTGTGCTCCTGCACCCAGCCGTGCCTTGTCTCCTGTGTGTTCCTGCACCCAGCCGTGCTTTGTCTCCTGTGTGTTCCTGTATCCAGCCGTGCCTTGTCTCCTGTGTGCTCCTGCACCCAACCGTGTCTTGTCTCCCGTGTGTTCCTGCATCCAGCCGTGCCTTGTCTCCGGTGTGCTCCTGCATCCAGCCGTGCCTTGTCTCCGGTGTGCTCCTGCATCCAGCCGTGCCTTGTCTCCGGTGTGCTCCTGCACCCAGCAGTGCCTTGTCTCCTGTGTGTTCCTGCACCCAGCTGTGCCTTGTCTCCTGTGTGCTCCTGCACCCAGCCGTGCCTTGTCTCCTGTGTGTTCCTGCATCCAGCCGGGTCCTTGTCTCCTGTGTGCTCCTGCATCCAGCCGTGCCTTGTCTCCTGTGTGCTCCTGCATCCAGCCGTGCCTTGTCTCCTGTGTGCTCCTGCATCCAACCGTGCCTTGTCTCCTGTGTGTTCCTGCATCCAGCCGTGCCTTGTCTCCTGTGTGTTCCTGCACCCAGCCGTGCCTTGTCTCCTGTGTGCTCCTGCATCCAGCCGTGCCTTGTCTCCTGTGTGTTCCTGCACCCAGCCGTGCCTTGTCTCCTGTGTGTTCCTGCACCCAGCCGTGCCTTGTCTCCTGTGTGTTCCTGCACCCAGCCGTGCCTTGTCTCCTGTGTGTTCCTGCACCCAGCCGTGCCTTGTCTCCTGTGTGTTCCTGCACCCAGCCGTGCCTTGTCTCCTGTGTGTTCCTGCATCCAGCCGTGCCTTGTCTCCTGTGTGCTCCTGCATCCAGCCGTGCCTTGTCTCCTGTGTGTTCCTGCACCCAGCCGTGCCTTGTCTCCTGTGTGTTCCTGTACCCAGCCGTGCCTTGTCTCCTGTGTGCTCCTGCACCCAACCGTGTCTTGTCTCCCGGGTGTTCCTGCATCCAGCCGTGCCTTGTCTCCGGTGTGCTCCTGCATCCAGCAGTGCCTTGTCTCCTGTGTGTTCCTGCACCCAACCGTGTCTTGTCTCCCGTGTGTTCCTGCATCCAGCCGTGCCTTGTCTCCGGTGTGCTCCTGCATCCAGCCGTGCCTTGTCTCCTGTGTGTTCCTGCACCCAGCTGTGCCTTGTCTCCTGTGTGCTCCTGCACCCAGCCGTGCCTTGTCTCCTGTGTGCTCCTGCATCCAGCCGTCCCTTGTCTCCTGTGTGCTCCTGCATCCAGCCGTGCCTTGTCTCCTGTGTGTTCCTGCATCCAGCCGTGCCTTGTCTCCTGTGTGCTCCTGCATCCAGCCGTGCCTTGTCTCCTGTGTGTTCCTGCATCCAGCCGGGTCCTTGTCTCCTGTGTGCTCCTGCATCCAGCTGTGCCTTGTCTCCTGTGTGTTCCTGCACCCAGCCGTGCCTTGTCTCCTGTGTGTTCCTGCACCCAGTCGTGCCTTGTCTCCTGTGTGTTCCTGCACCCAGCCGTGCCTTGTCTCCTGTGTGGTCCTGAATCTAGCCGTGCTTTGTTTCCTGTGTGTTCCTGCATCCAGCCGTGCCTTGTCTCCGGTGTGCTCCTGCATCCAGCCGTGCTTTGTCTCCTGTGTGCTCCTGCACCCAGCCGTGCCTTGTCTCCTGTGTGCTCCTGCACCCAACCGTGTCTTGTCTCCCGTGTGTTCCTGCATCCAGCCGTGCCTTGTCTCCGGTGTGCTCCTGCATCCAGCCGTGCCTTGTCTCCTGTGTGTTCCTGCACCCAGCTGTGCCTTGTCTCCTGTGTGCTCCTGCACCCAGCCGTGCCTTGTCTCCTGTGTGTTCCTGCATCCAGCCGGGTCCTTGTCTCCTGTGTGCTCCTGCATCCAGCCGTGCCTTGTCTCCTGTGTGCTCCTGCATCCAGCCGTGCCTTGTCTCCTGTGTGTTCCTGCATCCAGCCGTGCCTTGTCTCCTGTGTGCTCCTGCATCCAGCCGTGCCTGGTCTCCTGTGTGCTCCTGCATCCAGCCGTGCCTTGTCTCCTGTGTGTTCCTGCACCCAGCCGTGCCTTGTCTCCTGTGTGTTCCTGCACCCAGCCGTGCCTTGTCTCCTGTGTGTTTCTGCAACCAGCCGTGCCTTGTCTCCTGTGTGCTCCTGCACCCAGCCGTGCCTTGTCTCCTGTGTGGTCCTGAATCTAGCCGTGCTTTGTTTCCTGTGTGCTCCTGCATCCACCTGTGCCTTGTCTCTTGTGTTTTCCTGCACTCAGCCGTGTCTTGTCTCCTGTGTGTTCCTGCACCCAGCCGTGCCTTGTCTCCTGTGTGTTCCTGCATCCAGCCGTGCCTTGTCTCCGGTGTGCTCCTGCATCCAGCCATGCTTTGTCTCCTGTGTGCTCCTGCACCCAGCCGTGCCTTGTCTCCTGTGTGTTCCTGCACCCAGCCGTGCTTTGTCTCCTGTGTGTTCCTGTATCCAGCCGTGCCTTGTCTCCTGTGTGCTCCTGCACCCAACCGTGTCTTGTCTCCCGTGTGTTCCTGCATCCAGCCGTGCCTTGTCTCCGGTGTGCTCCTGCATCCAGCCGTGCCTTGTCTCCGGTGTGCTCCTGCATCCAGCCGTGCCTTGTCTCCGGTGTGCTCCTGCACCCAGCAGTGCCTTGTCTCCTGTGTGTTCCTGCACCCAGCTGTGCCTTGTCTCCTGTGTGCTCCTGCACCCAGCCGTGCCTTGTCTCCTGTGTGTTCCTGCATCCAGCCGGGTCCTTGTCTCCTGTGTGCTCCTGCATCCAGCCGTGCCTTGTCTCCTGTGTGTTCCTGCATCCAGCCGGGTCCTTGTCTCCTGTGTGCTCCTGCATCCAGCCGTGCCTTGTCTCCTGTGTGCTCCTGCATCCAACCGTGCCTTGTCTCCTGTGTGTTCCTGCATCCAGCCGTGCCTTGTCTCCTGTGTGTTCCTGCACCCAGCCGTGCCTTGTCTCCTGTGTGCTCCTGCATCCAGCCGTGCCTTGTCTCCTGTGTGTTCCTGCACCCAGCCTTGCCTTGTCTCCTGTGTGTTCCTGCACCCAGCCGTGCCTTGTCTCCTGTGTGTTCCTGCACCCAGCCGTGCCTTGTCTCCTGTGTGTTCCTGCACCCAGCCGTGCCTTGTCTCCTGTGTGTTCCTGCACCCAGCCGTGCCTTGTCTCCTGTGTGTTCCTGCATCCAGCCGTGCCTTGTCTCCTGTGTGCTCCTGCATCCAGCCGTGCCTTGTCTCCTGTGTGTTCCGGCATCCAGCCGTGCCTTGTCTCCTGTGTGTTCCTGCATCCAGCCGTGCCTTGTCTCCTGTGTGCTCCTGCATCCAGCCGTGCCTTGTCTCCTGTGTGTTCCTGCACCCAGCTGTGCCTTGTCTCCTGTGTGTTCCTGCACCCAGCCGTGCCTTGTCTCCTGTGTGTTCCTGCATCCAGCCATCTCCTGTTTCTAGCTGTTTCCAGTGCAGCCTGCATCCAGAATGCTTTGTTGCTGTGCTGTATTGCTGTGTTCAGTTGTGCATCTGGGCAACCCAAGATGGGGGTTGTTTGTAGCAGGGGCCATCCCCACAGCCAGGGGTATCTATGGTCAGTTGCCCTCAGAAGCTCCCCCCCTCCGCTGCTGCCAAGGGTTCACCTCCACTATTACATGTCCCTCCATCAAGGTCAGGCGTCAACACTGGGGATACCTGGGCAGGTGCTGGGGCCCTTGCACCTTGGGGGGGCCCACCTCATTCCCTCTACTCGGGGCTTATGAAGGACACAGAGCCAGGACTAAGGCCATTTTGGCCATTGGGAGAGCATTTCTGCCAGTCCTTCTATTTCTTTCTTTTCTTTCTAATTGTTTCCATCTGTTCTTTCTGCCATTCCTTTTCTTTCTTCTATCTATCATTATTTCTTTTTTCTTTTCCTTCTATCTATTCTATCGTTTACTTTCTTTCTATCTATTCTTTGTTTCTTTCTTTTCTTTCAGTTGTTTTCCATCTGTTCTTTCTGCCATTCATTTTCTATCTCTTCTTCTGTTTACTTTCTTTCTATCTATTCTTTGTTTTTTTATTTACTTTCTATTTGTTTCCATCTGTTCTTTCTGCGATTCTATTCTTTCTTCTTTCCTTTCGTTATTTCTTTTTTTCTTTACTTCTATCTATTCTATCGTTTACTTTCTTTCTATCTATTCTTTGTTTCTTTCTTTTATCTGTTCATTCTGCCATTCCTTCTTTCATTCTTCTTCCCTTTGTTGCTCTTATTCCTTCTTTTTTTGCCAGTTCACCTCTGTAAATGCTTTTTTAGTTATTCATCTTATTCCTTATTTGTTTATGTCATTCATTCACTTTCTTTCTATCATCAATTCTATTTTTTTCTTTCTTCATTTATTCCATTACATTTTTTCTATTTCTTTATTATTTTCATCTATTCTATTATCTTTTTGTCATTTTCTTTCTTTTTTCCTATATTCTGTTTCTTTGGTCATTCTTTTTCTCTATTTTTTGCTTGCTTTCTTTTTTTTTTCTGTCCTTCATCTATCCTTTTTTTTCATATTACGTCCTTTTTTTTTTTCTTTCTGTGCCTCTATTTCTTATTTTGTCTATACTTTCTTTCAGTCAATCTGTTATTCCATCACCATACATGCAACTTTGCTACCATGTATGGATTGTCATATCACACTGCCAGGGGCCCACTGAGACGCTATGGCCCAGGGGCCCACATAAACCTGGAGCCGGCCCTGCCTCCATCCATTCATTAGAATGTTTTGCCATAGAGTGCACCAGTAAAACAGTGTCATCGGAGGTCCCCTTTAAGTTGCTGCTTGTAGAAATCTGTGTGTCGCTGTGATGCCGTTATCACAGTTTACAGTCACACCGGGCGCCATTAGTCACCACGTTCACAACAAGGCAAATGCCTTTCACGCGCGCGCCGATCGATCCGCGGCGTTACTCGGAATCTCGCTCTCCATAGCAACCCTGCATGTTCCCAGCGCAGCCAGCGCCTTCGATTAATCACAGCTGCTAATCCAAACAATTATTTAATCACTTCATCTGTTTAATCATTAAACCACAATTGCTTCATAAATTAAAAAAAGTTCCCCTTTCCTGCAAAAAAAATTGATCCAGTCCAACATTGGCCATAAAATCGCCACCGGCACAACAACGATCACATGGGGTTAACCCTCCACTGTCAGTGCCCTGCATGCGCCTACTATCTCCTATTTGATGAGCGTTTAAGTCTCTGCTTCATACCATTGTATTCTCTGTGTTGGATGGATGAATGGAGCTGGGAGGGTGCATGGGTGGAGCTGGATTGATATGGTGGGTGAATGGAGCTGGAAGGGCATTGAATGGAGCTGGGAGGGGTGATGAATGAGTGGAACTGGGAGGGTGGGGTGGATGGTTGGAGCTGGGAGGGTGGGTGGGTGGAGCTGGATTGATATGGTGGGTGAATGGAGCTGGAAGAGCATTGAATGGAGCTGGGAGGGGTGATGAATGAGTGGAACTGGGAGGGTGGGGTGGATGGTTGGAGCTAGGAGGGTGGGTGGGTGGAGCTGGATTGATATGGTGGGTCAAGCGAGCTGGAAGAGCATTGAATGGAGCTGGGAGGGGGGATGAATGAGTGGAACTGGGAGGGTGGGTTGGATGGTTGGAGCTGGGAGGGTGGGGTGGAAAGGTGGAGCTGGGAGGCTGGGGTGGAAAGGTGGAGCTGGGAGGCTGGGGTGGAAAGGTGGAGCTGGGAGGGTGGGTGGATGAGTGGAGCTGGAGGGGGTGGATGGGTTGAGCAGGGAGATAGGGTAGATGAGTGGAGCTGAAAGAGAGATCAGTTGAAGTGGAAGGGGGTGGATGAGTTGAACTAGGAGGGTAGGTGAGTGAAGCTGGGGTGATGGGGTGGATCAGTGGAACTGGGAGGGTGGGGTATATGAGTAGAACCGGGAGGTTGGGGTGGATGGGTTTCATAGTGAGGTGAGTAAATGGAGCTGGGAAGGAGGGTGGATGAGTTAAGCTGGGAGGGGGGATGGGTTACTGGAGCTTGGAGGGTGGGAAACGTGACTGGAGGTGGGATGATGGGGTGAATGAGAAGAGCTGGGAGAGCTGGATCAATAGGTGGAATGGTATGGTGGGTGCGTCGAGCTGGGATGGTCAGGTGGATGGGTGGAACTGGGAGGGTGGGTGGATGAGTGGCGCTGGAAATGTGGGGTGGATAACTGGAATTGGGAGGGTGGGGTGGATGGGTGTAATAGCGTGGTAAGTGGAGATGGCAGGGAAGGTGGATGAGTTGAGCTGGGAGAGGGGTGAATGAGTGGAACTGATTAGGTGTGTGAGTGAAGCTGAGATGATGGGGTGGGTCAGTGGAACTGGGAGGATGGGGTATATGAGTAGAACCGGGAGCGTGGGGTGGAGGGGTGTCATAGTGTGAGTAAATGGAGCTGGAAAGGAGGGTGGAGCTGAGTTGAGCTGGGAGGGAAGATGGGTTAGTGGAGCTTGGAGGATGGGGAGCGTGACTGGAGCTGGGATGATGAGGTGAATGAGAAGAGCTGGAAGAGTTGGATCGATAGATGGAGCTGGAATGGTATGGTGGGTGAGTGGAGCTGGGAGGGCGGGGTGGATGAGTGGAGCTGGGATGGTCAGGTGGATGGGTGGAGCTGGGTGGGTGGGGTAGATGAGAGGGGCTGGGAGGGTGGGGTGGATGAGAGGGGCTGGGAGGGTGGGGTGGATGAGAGGGGCTGGGAGGGTGGGGTGGATGAGAGGGGCTGGGAGGGTGGGCTGGATGAGTGTAGCTGGTAGGTTGGGTGCATGTGTGGAATAGTGTGGGGGGTAAGTGGAGCTGTCAGAGAAGGTAGATGGGTGGAGCTGGGAGGGTGGGGTGGAGGGGTGATATAGTGTGGTGGATACATGGAGCTGGCATGAAGGGTGGATGAGTGGAGCTGAGATGATTCAGTGGATGGGTGGAGCTGGAATGGTGTGGTGGGAGAGTGGAGCTGGATTGGTGTAGGGCAGTGTTACTCAACCACTTCTTGTAAAGGTCCATTTACAGATATTTAGTGAGAGGTGAAGGTCCAGGCAGGGGGCTGTCGTGGGGGGGGATTGTTAAAAATCAGCATGCTGGGAGGGCACACCCCGGGAATCCTATTAGGCCAGGGATTGGATGGGCAAAACTGGGAGGACAGGAATGGATGGAGCAGAGAGACTGGGCTGGATGGGGCAGAGCTGAGGGGGCAGGGATGGATGGGGCAAAGAGACAGAGAGACAAAGTTTGTGTGTACCTTGCAATGCCTTCTTTCTGCCCGTGCAGTACTCAGGGGTGTAGCTAGGGGGAGCAGGGGGGGCACTTGCCCTGGGTGCAGCAGGTCAGGTTGGGTGCCAAAAAGGGACCTGAGAACAGGTGGGGGTGCGCCATTTCAAATCATGTTCCAGAAAGCCTAGCTACTCAGCTGCAGTACTTCATATTGCAATGCTAGTCATGGGGACAGCAACACAGAAGCAACTGATTGCAGGGCTGTCAGGGCAGGGGTCCGGAAATCTGGCCCCAAGGTCCGCATTCAGACCCCGGTCCACCAATTGAGTATGGCTGGTGTAGTGGGTGAGTGGAGCTGGGAGAGGGTGGGTGAAACTGAGAGGAGGGTTTGGAGAGTGGCATTACCACAACCATTGCCATATAGGGGGGGCTGATAATTGGGCAGGGGGTATCTCCCTTTACCCATTGAACTGGCAATAAAATAATTTAATCATCCTAAGGTAACAGTACCCCCTTCTTCCCTGCTTTATCTTCCACTGTGTGGGGCCCTCTGGCAGACTTGTGAAGTTGAGGAGCTTCCTTCAAGATGACCCATAAGGTCTTCTGATGGCTTTCAGGGATATCTGGTTCCCTGTCTCGGCATCTCACAGGGGTATTGGCGAGCCAACTGGAGGATGCCTTATAGACCCTGGATGGGGTCGGCTATAAGTGACTGTAGGCTCGATATGTGCATTTCCCAGAGGAAGCGAGTTGTCAGGTAAGGTTTGCAGGCTTTACAGCGCTCTATTGAGGGGGGGGGGGACCCCGCAGTGGACCAACATCCATGTTTTGTAAGATAAAAACACCAAAAAGGTGGACATTGAGCCCCCAAAATTAAGAGAAAATAAAATGTAAAAAAACATTAGTAGCACGATAATTAAGCACTAATACACAAAACAGGGCAGGAAGGGAGGAGTAAAGAGAACATCTGGGACAAAACATTTGGAAAAACAACATTGTAGGTGACCTGGAGTCATGATATGCCCAATGAAACACAACTACACCTAAAAATGAGAAATTAGCCCCATAAATAAACGACACCTGGGGCCAGGAGCACTGTGGGATCACTTCCAGTATGGCATTTATATTCTCCTGCATGTCCTGCTCTATGCTAAGCCTCATTTTATGTACATGTGAATAAGCTGATCGTCTTCCACTAGTAAGCTTATGGTGGCCCATGCCTGTCTGTTTTTCCCAGTCCTGATTATTATCCTGTGGCCTCTCTGTAGTTATAACCTACCACAAGTCATCTCTGGATAATAATATTTCCACTTCATACTTCCATAGCTGATAATTGTCATTGTCCAGCTTGACCACTGAGAGTTTAAGCTCTGAGCTGCTGGCCATTCTCCCTCCTTTATATATAAGAACAGTCTTACTTGTATATAGGAGATGTATCTTTGGAAGCTTCTTTATGTCGCTCTCGCATTGGCCGTGCTGTCTCTCATTCAGGGCTTCGTTCTGCCTGGGACATATTTGTGGTGAAACAGGAACTGGCTTTACTGGAACATGAGTGCAGTAAGAGAACATCTGGGACAAAACATTTGGAAAAACAACATTGTAGGTGACCTGGAGTCATGATATGCCCAATGAAACACAATGACACCTAAAAATAAGGAGAAATAAGCCCCATAAATAAACGACACCTAAATATTTTTTCCTTTTCTTTACTGTTTCGAATTTGTGGTTTTGCCTAAAAAACAGAAGCTGCAGAGACCAAATTGCAATTGAGAAACAGTAAAGAAGGGGAAGAAATATGGGGGTCACCGGGACCAGTTAAGGGCTTCAAAACAGCAGGCGCCTGAAGAGAAATTTGGGGCCCTGTCACATTTAGTTATGCCACTGATGTCTTTATGATTATAAACTTTGAGGCTGATTCATTACTAACACCAAGTATCGGCAGATGAGCGTCTGTATAGCGGCGCTTAGAGCGACTGCTAGTAGACACTGTATGCGGGTATCGAGCACTGTTACAGAGCGTCTCGGTCGCTGTAGTAACCTGGCCTGCATTGATGAATATGATGTGTGTTGGGTGCTGTAACAACAGTATAGCGCTGTAGCCAGCGAGAGGTGGCGCCAGCTCAGTGCGTCCGGCACTCCGCACTCCACACCATATTTAACAAAACACTACACACAGCGTTGGCGCTCTAAAGCTGGGTGCTCTAGCTCAGAGCGCCAGGCCCTGTGTGATCAAAGTCTGTTTTTGAACACATATCCACCAGTAACAAAGCGAAAACACATGGAATGACATTGTTTTAACACTTTAGTGCCAGACCTGTAATGACAATTATGCATAAAAATATAAAATTAAAAAAGATATATTAAAGGTGTTTGCTTGCAGCCAGGGGAGGCCACACAATGCTTTGAGCAAAAATACGCTGAGCCGCCTGTATTAATACATGTGACGCTACATGGCGCTGTTAGAGGCGCTCCTCAGATTTGTTTTCATAAATGTGGTTTTGCGTACAGCGCCCGGCATTCACCAGACTCTACATGCGGCTACGAAGCACTACCTGGCGCTATCCTTGCTTAAAGTTGACCAAAACCCAGCTGGATCGACCCCAATCGGGGTGCCCCGGGGGAGTTGACCAAAACCCAGTATAGTCAAAATCCTGGATTTTGGTCCACTTTAAATACCCCCTTTGTTAAGGCCGTATAAGCACATGGAGCATCCGCCACCATACTCACCTGAGCCTCCACTGGAGTAAGAAACAAAACCCAGGATAGTCAAAAGCTTAGGTTTTGTTCTGGTTTAAGGACTGAGTTTTTTTTTGAATATTTTTTGTTAGGGTTATTAGCTACAATATGTATATAAATACTACTAGTAACACTAATACAAATTGTTTAATGGTTACACTAATGAAATAACTAATCATATTAAATAGCATCAACTGTAATTTGTCATAATGACCTTGATAAAAAAACATTTTTTAGTCAAAGTTTATGGTTTTTTCCACCATTTTTATATTTATTAGCAATAGATGTTTAGGTGTTTTCCTCTTTTCCTTTGCAGTGTAGCTTTTTCTTCCATGGCTCTAGGTTAGTCTCCATAACACAGTTCACTGATTACACTTTGAGGCAGAGAACTGTGTGACAGTTAATGAGATATTGATGCCTTTACTCCTGAGGCCTTAAAATCGTGTCCCTCTCCAAAGCTATAAACTAAACACGAGGCTCTACCAGCAGCAAGCTAACGGGGCCGCTTCCATATGCCAGCAATCAAAAATGATCACTAAGGGGGGACAAAGAGGGCAATAGCCCAGGACCCCTATTACCAAAGGGGCAACCTGCCCTAGTGTTAATGTACTAGTGTTAAGTATTATTGCTTGGTGTCCTTGCAGTGCTAGCTCCTAATATTCAAGTATTTGTCAGCTGAATAGTGAGGATAACAGGGACTGAGCACTAGGTAATTAAATGGGGATTTTTTTTTGAGCAAACCCTGGCATGGCCTTTACCCGAGGGGGAAATCCCAAGTCGAGATGCCCGGCTGTGTGAAACCCCCTTTGGGTCGCTGCAAAACTCAGCTTTTTTGGCTCCCTCTGGGATGTAAATCGCGGCCACATCCCCAGCATCTCTGGGGCCAGGAGCACTGTGGGATCACTTCCAGTATGGCATTTATATTCTCCTGCATGTCCTGCTCTATGCTAAGCCTCATTTTATGTACATGTGAATAAGCTGATCGTCTTCTAGTAGTAAGCTTATGGTGGCCCGTGCCTGTCTGTTTTTCCTATCCCAGTCCTGATTATTGTCCTGTGGCCTCTCTGTAGTTATAACCTACCACAAGTCATCTCTGGATAATAATATTTCCACTTTATACTTCCATAGCTGATAATTGTCATTGTCCAGCTTGACCACTGAGAGTTTAAGCTCTGAGCTGCTGGCCATTCTCCCTCCTTTATATATAAGAACAGTCTTACTTGTATATAGGAGATGTATCTTTGGAAGCTTCTTTATGTCGCTCTCGCGTTGGCCGCGCTGTCTCTCATATTTGTGGTGAAACAGGAATTGGCTTTACTGGAACATGAGTGCAGTAAGAGAAGGTCACCTTACATGGTGGATAACATAGACAGGAAAAAGAAGCCGTAGAGATCGCCTCAATGTACAGAAAAAACAACAGACTACACATAGATATATGTAACAGCGCCATCTACTGTCATAAATGTAAACTGCATTAGCCTAGCAATATATATGCAGATAACATACAGAGACAAGTTGTAAGCTGTTGCACAGTATCTGAAACAATGTAGACGGGCCCAGGACCCCTGCTCAGGCATATAAGTGGGTTTTCTTATGCTGAGCCTTTTGCTAAGCCCCTAAAAGACCTTTACCAACCCCAGCCCACCCCAAGCATGAACTCCTCCAGGGCTCCTGTAGAGGCACCTACAGATGTCTTTGTTCTCAGGGTTCCACCCACACTCTCCACCTTTCCCATTTTGTAACACGTCACAAAATAACGTGTTTGGATTGCGACCCTGAACCCCTGACACAGCCTCCAGAATCTACTATGGAGCTTATTTGTGTATTGGATTAAGCCTTACCCAGTTAACTGGGGAGTGAAGTCTCATTTGATCTGACTGCGCTTTTTATTGGCATATGAATATTGCTCATTTACATATGAGAAGATCTAACGCTTATGGCTCGTTTTTGAATTGGTTCTGGTAAGAGTCTGATTCAGATGGTGAAGGAGCACTTTATCTTGTTAAAGAGGACCAACACCCAGGGGTGATCGGCCCGGAAATCTATAAGATTCCCGGGCCGATCACCTCCCACCCCGCGGGACATCCGAGATCGGGATGTCCCGCGGGGTGAAACCCCCCAGAAACCCCAAAAACACCTTACCTGATCCGCCGCCGCTTCCGCCGCCGCCGCCTCCCGCGCGCCCCTCCAGACGTGCGCGCGCCCGCGCCGGCCCTCTGTGAATGGCCGGCGGGGGCGCGCGCGCGCCGAGAGTGACGCGCGGGAGGCGGCGGCGGCGGAAGCGTCTTGGACGTTCCTGATCCCCGCCTGGACGTTGGCGGGGATTGGCTGCGGCGCTCACGTGGGAGCGCTGAGAGGTGAGTTTTTTGGGGTTTCTGGGGGGTTTCACACAGCGGGGCACCCCCGATCGGGGTGCCCCGCCGAAGTGGACCAAAACCCAGGATAGTCAAAATCCTGGGTGTTGGTCCACTTTAAAGACTACACGGGTGGACACCATAATCTGAGGATTTTCACTTGTTATTTGGACTTTCCTATGGACTTTTTTTGTATATTTAAGTCTTTAAACACGAGTTTTTGGTATTTATTCACAGCTCTGTGCTTTATTGTGTTTGTAATATTTAAAGATTGTTCCATTGAAATGCATTGGAGAGCGCCAGGCAGCGAGAGGTCATACCTGTCGCTGTTCAAGGTCAGACGCTGGCGCTGTGGGCTGAGGCTGGAATAATGATGAATGAGTGGCTATATGGCGCTATCTCAGTCGCTAAGCAGGATTGGCTTGATAAATGTGTGATTGTGGTGGGGAGCCGGCGTTCTCGTGGCGGGGCCCGTCATTACCGCCCGCTCACCAGTCGCTACCTGTCGCTATTCCTTCATAAATAAGGGCCCTTGTTGAGTATAGACTGTTGGGTCATCAGAGATTAGGGCAGATTTTACAGGGGAGGAAGTTGCGTTCCTTTTTATATCAGGTGTTATAACATATTATTGATTATTTTCATTTATGTTACATTAGATTATGATTTCGGGGAGGCCGATTCATCAATAGCGCCAGGTAGCGACAGATGAGCGACTGTAGCGTGATTTTTTCAGCGCCAGCCAGTATTCACTGTGCTTGGCCGGCATTAGCTTGATGACAGCGACTCAGTCGGTGTGCGGTAATGTTGAATACGGGCTGGGGGGTCGCTGTTTCACAGGTCCAGTGTTGTATGTGAGCGCCTGACAACGAATGGCCAGAGCGAACGGCTAGCTTCATATTCATCAACAAATCACGCTCCGAATGTGCTGTCGCTGTCCATTCCTTGTTTAAACCCCAGAGCGCTGGCGGCGATCTGTATTAACTAGTTTTTAACCCCTAAACAACCATATTTTTTGAATGTAACATTATACATGTTTTTAGAATCATTTTGTAATATGAATACATTAATCTCAGACCTGTTAGATCAATTCTGCACATATTTTTTTTTTTTTTTTTTTTTTTTTGACTTAAAAATAAATCCTAACATTGCAGAAGTGGTCTCCGATTTTTTGACATTAAAAAAAAAAAAAAAAAAAAAAATTATTACCAATTAATTATGAATAATTATAGATTGCTCCATTGAAATGCATTGGACATCGCCAGGGAGCGACAGCTCATACCTGGCGCTGTGAAGGAATTTGCAGCGGCGCTGTTCGGTCCAGGCGGCTTCATGATGAATGCCGCGCTAGCCGTCGCTCTCGCCGGCGCTAGCCTCATTTTGCTTGATAAATGCGTCATTGTGACCGCCGCTGGGCGTACTTGAGTCGGTAGTCGCCGTTAGCTGCCGCTACCTGGCGCTCGTCAGACACTACCTGGCGCTATCGCTTGATGAATAAGGGCCAAAATTCCTAGGAAATCTACCTGGTCAGAATCAGCACTGCTGTGACAGCTATTGACACACTGCTGAGTATACACTGCTGGGTCATCAGAGATTAGGGGAGATGTTACAGGGAAGGAATGAAGGCAGTGACCCTCCTTTGTGACACCAGATTCCCATGTCACCTCCAGAGGCCAGGCTTGGACGAGGTCGAAACCCTGGACAGGTAGACCAATATTTCCTAGGAACATTGTAATCATAATCTAACGTAACATAAATCTATGAAATTAATCAATAATATGTTATAAACACCCTGTGTTCCTTTTTTCGTCAGGTGTTACCATATTATTGATTTAATAGATTTATGTTACGTTAGATTATGATTACAAAGTTCCTAGGAAATATTGGTCTATCTGTCCAGGGTTTGGACCTGGACCAAGCCTGGCCTCTGGAGGTGACACGGGAATCCGGTGTCACAAAGGAGGGTCACTGCCTTTATTTCCCTCCAAGCTTGTGCTTCATCATCACTCTTCACCACCAGTGTTGAACTGGCCTAGCAGAGCACCAGAGGATCCTCCGGTGAGTCCCAGGCACTGACCCAACATCAGGACAGGACCGGAGAACCAAAACTAACGCAATGTTTTTGGTTTGTGGGTTTGTTATGTATGCTGTTTCTAGCTAGGAAAAGGCAATAATAAGGAGCTCACTTGAAGCTTCTGCCAAGTGCCTTTCCTCCATTTCCCGCAGCACGCACGAGATGCTGTAACAGGTCTCCAAATTTGCCTCTCCTGTCAATTTCATCTCTCCATGACCACCCACAAATGTGGGCGCATGTCTCTTAGGGATCCCAGCATGAGCGAGCCTGACAAACTACAGTGATTGTACTTGCCAAGCTTGCTCACACTGGGAGCACTGAGGGACTTGGGTTGCTCTGTGACCACATTTGGAGCATGGCCATGGAAAAGTGGAAAGGAAAAGAGTGACACACTTTGGCCCTTATTTAACAAGGGATAGCGCCAGGTAGCGAATGGTGAGCGAACGGTAATGACGCTCACCGCCACGAGAACGACGGCTCCCCTCCGCAATCACACATTTATCAAGCCGATCCTGCTTAGCGACTGACAGAGCGTCAGATAGCGAATCATTCATCATTATTCCAGCCTCACCCCACAGCGCCAGCGAGCGACCTTGAACAGCCACAGGTATGACCTCTCGCTACCTGGCGCTCTCCAATGCATTTCAATGGAGCAATCTTTAAATATTCATAATTCATTGTTATTAATGTTTTTTTTTTGTTTTTTTTTAAATGTCAAAAATTCTGTGACCACTTCTGCAATGTTATATATTTTTTTTAAGGTAAAAAAAAAAAAAATGTGTGCAGAATTGATATTACAGGTCTGATATTAATGTATTCATATTACAAAATGTTTTGAAAAACATGTTTTTTTTTTTTCAAAAAATATGGTTGTTTGGGGGTTAAAAAACTACTTTTAACCCATCGCCGCCAGCGCTCTGGGGTTTAAACAAGCATTTCACAGCACGAGATTTTTTTGAGCGTGATTTGTTAATGAATATGGTGGGAGCCGTTCGCTATGGCCATTCGCTGTCATGCGCTCCCATACAGCACGGAACCTGTCAAATAGCGACTCCTCACCCAATATTCAACATTACCGCACACCGACGGGGTCGCTGTCAACAGCCAAACAACGGCCAAGCACAGCGAATACTAGCGTGCGCTGTGAAAATGACGCTACTGTCGCTCATCTGTCGCTACCTGGCGCTATTAATGAATCAGCCTCCCCGACTTGCTACAGCACCTAGAGCACTCTGTAGGAAATGGAGGAGACACACATGGGACATGCTTCAGGTACCCAACCTACAGTTTTTATATAACTGTAGCTTGAGTACCAAGAACAATTTACTCTAGTGGATCTAAGAACGATCTCATGTTGTGGGCCCCAAGAATGATTTCCTCTGGTGGGCCCCAAAAAAGATTTCCTCTGGTGGGCCCCAAGAACGACCTCCTATGATGGAATTCAATAACAATTTCCTCTTCCAAAAATGATTTCCTCTAGTAGGCCCCAACTATTTCCTCCAGTGGGCCACAAGGAAAATTTCCACTGGTAGGCCCCAAGAAGAATTTCCTCCAGTGGGCCCCAAGAATGATTTCCACTGGTAGGCCCCAAGATAGATTTCCTCCAGTGGGCCCCAAGATCATTTTTTCTCTGGTAGGCCCCAAGAACGATTACCTACCCCCCAAGAATGATTTCCACTGGTAGGCCCCAAGAAGGATTTCCTCCAGTGGGCCCCAAGAATGATTTCCACTGGTAGGCCCCAAGATAGATTTCCTCCAGTGGGCCCCAAGATCATTTTCTCTCTGGTAGGCCCCAAGAACGATTACCTACCCCCCAAGAATGATTTCCACTGGTAGGCCCCAAGAAGGATTTCCTCCAGTGGGCCCCAACAATGATTTCCACTGGTAGACCCCAACGATTTCCTCCAATGGGCCACAAGGACAATTTTCTCCAGTGGGCCCCAACAATGATTTCCACTGGTAGACTCCAAGAAAGATTTCCTCCAGTGGGCCCCACCAGTGCAGACTTGGTGTACATTGCCAATAGCGACAGGTTGAAGATAGTTGCACAGAACACTGCTGCTGCTCACCTCAGCAGCGACCATAGCAACAGTGTTCTGTATGTACCAGGCTCACTTCTCTCTTCTTGGTGTACAGACGTTGTGTGCGTTGCCAATAGCAACAGATGGCAGGTAGTGAAAACTGCGAGGTTACCAGGAGTTTCACACAATGGGAAATCCAAAATCTTGATGCCCCAGGGATTTGGAAATGCCATTGTACCATTTTAAACAAAAAGGTCACTTTCCAGGGCGTGTTCCAAAATTATGTCTCCAAGGTGCTGAGCTTATCTGTGTATTTTTTGTATTTGTTTACAGCTCTGTGTAATATAACCAAGTTTTCTCAAGCAACAATGTGTTAGCCTTAGCTACGTACACTGACTGATGTGTTTGGCGTATCTGGCTGAGACTTCCTGACACTGTCTTGCCAATCATCTGATTGGCTGAGGCAGAGATGACGCCCCACATTCCTGAGCTCACAGGTTTAATTCCTCCTGCTCTAATTTAGCCTCTTCAGGTGAGGGATCACAATCCTGTGTTCCAGTAGCTAAACTGGCATGTTCTCTCCTGGGAAGGTCATTACTGCTGATTGATCTAGCCATAGCTGCTGATGAGCTCACCTGTTACAGTAGAAGGATTCTGGGATTTATATTGCTTTACTCAAGGCCAGGAAAGCTGCTCACACTTTAGCAACACGGAGCCCCAGGAATATGAGAAGCTTGGACCCAGCACGCTGATGAGTGAATCACAGGTCTGTGGGCACAATCCTAACATAAATGTTTATTTTACATTCCAGAAAAATAAGGAAAATAATAGGCAGAACACCCAAAACCTGACAAAATGGCAAGTTTTCCTTTAAAGTGGACCAAAATCCAGGATTTTGACTACCTTGGGTTTTGGTCCTTGCCCTCAGGACACCCTGATCAGGGATGCCCCACTTTGTGAACCCCCCCCCAGGTCACCCGAACGAACTCACCACTTCCTGGTCCTACGGCTCATGCGCAGCCTCTCGTCCAATCAGCGCGCTCAGATCTGCTCCCATCTAAGGCGAGCGGATCTGAGCGTGCTAGCGGCTGAATCCCCCGCTACCCTCTAACAGGGAGGGTGCCAGAACTGGCCATTCACAAATGCCTGGTGCAGGGATATCGGGGATGCGGCCTTTGATCGCACATATGCCTTTGGACCAGGAAAGGTGAGTTTCTGGGTGACCTGGGGGGTTTCACAAAGTGGGGCATCCTGATTTTGGATGCCCTGGGGGGAGGGAACCAAGATTCTTGAGCCAATCTCCGTGGGTTTTGGTCCATTTTACTGCTACTGCTATACATATAGAGAGGACATCCAGGCATTCCATGGCAAGGGATCTGCAGCCTTCATTTGTGGGGCAGGCATGGCCTAGTGTACACATGCTCAACCTGAAGGCTCGGGGGCCACACGTGGCCCTCTGAGCCATCTAGTGTGGCCCCTGACCTGCTGTGGGGAAAGTGGGAGGCGTGAATAGAACAGATGTATAAAGGCAGTTAAATAGGAGCACAGTAAGAACGGGTGATTGTGCAATAGATATTATTCTGACTCACCAGATGGCAGTAATGTTTATCCTGTTGACAGCTTCAGCTTGACTGTGTGTGTGTCTGTGATGGATGTGTTCTTACTCCATTAGGCTTGGCAGATAGCTTACTTGGCTACTCGTGGACCACTTAGAATATGTTTCAGAAGCTTTATTTCAGTACAGAATCTTGCAATAAACACCTCTTACAGCAGGAATCTTAAAATGTACGTTCAATACAGCAGGAAAACTTGCAACATAACCCATAACAGCAGTAGGTAAAAAGACTGTAGACTGCAGGAGGGAGCAGCGGGTGTGCACTGTTTGAATGCAAAACTAGAAAGGGCTGAAGTGAGGAGCTGCTTGCATCACAGCTAGACTAAGGGAGCCAGGACGAGACAAAAGCAATTAAAGGCACTGCTCAGCCTGAAATATACACTCTATCAAGCATTTACCCCGGGTAAAATGAAACACACATCGTGGGACATGACAGATATTAGGGTCGATTCAAAGAAACATGTAACAGCTTTGATTTTGGTGCCGATCATCCTATTTTTCCCGTCCGCTCGTGCGTTCGTATGAACTTGCGAGTGATTCTATAAGCAAATACGTTTCTATCCTAAAATGTACGTCCGTTCGTATGGCAGTTCGGGAATCAGACCTATGTCAGTTTCCATCCTGAATTTTCCGTTTCATTTCTCAGGTTGCAACATTGGTTTTGCCCTTTTTCCTTTTTTGTCTGGACGTAAATCCTTCTGATCTTGCGGCTGCGCACTACAAACTTACCTCATTAAAGTGCATTCTAAATATTTGGTCTTATTTTTCTTTATTTCATTCATTTTGTAGTAACCAACCATTAATGAATGCATTTGCATAAGTAAATCTAACTTTGTTTAATTTTTAGTTAACTTGCATTTTTTACTTGTGGATGTAATTTTAATGTTTTGGCTTCAAATGGTACAACTTTAAATTTTGTGTGTGGTTACCCACACCCTCTCCATACAGATTGCTCTCAAATATAAAAAAACACCCAGCAACTTCTGCATGTTATGAGTCTAGAAACAGCCAAGATGGCGGCTCAGGTATTATCGGGCAGCCTGCAAACAGAAAGGGCCTTGTGACTGTGTTGCTCTGCATTCTTTGATTTCTGACCTTTCCGTGCCCCCAGCTCTGCTGTGTCTGTGCAAAATACAGCAGTAACCCACATCCTGCACTTTATCCCGCTCTCCTCTCCTCAGTAAGTGTGATGCATCTGACCAAAGATGTGCTTAAATAATTAAACAAAGCAAAGGTAAACAACTACACCAATAAATGCAATCTAAAAATATTATTCTAGTACATCAATTTAAAAATAAATACCAAAGGACATAAATGTCTTTAATTAACGCAAATATATTGCAAAATAAAGGTTTACATGCAAAGGACTAATTAAGGTCCACATTAAAATGCTTTTATAAGGCATACGTGAATCAGGTATGCATTGCCATACAATTTATGGCCTCGGCCATGCTGATACATGCAGTTCATTGGAGCTCAAGACGCGCAGACTCCTCCACATAGCCAAAAAACCTGTTCAAGAACAGCAATCCGACTGCTAAAAGGTGTCGCCAGTGGCTTTCTTTTAAAACGTATTTAGAGGTTTGAAAACTGTTCTCTGAATCACACCTAAACACATCCGATTAGCCTAAGTTTTACGTTTTGATCCTAAGTTTTAGGATTTGATCCTAAGTTTTACGTTTTGATCCTAAAATTTAGGAACGAACTTGCGATGATCGTAAGAGCATATACGCATTCGTACGTAGGCTCGTGCGAGTCGGAAATGGCCAAAAAAACAGGAAAAAATGACTAACACCCACCCAAACTTACGATTCTCGATCCGAAATCAATTAACTTTTGCTCTTTGAATCGAGGGGATTATGTACACGTGCAAGAGTACTGATTTGAATGCTACAGCTTAGAACCCAAACAATCCCTATTTTGGTTTCACATGTTGAGAAATCAACTACAAGGTCAGTTTTTTCTAAACCTAATTCATTCTAATAATGGCTGACAACAAGCATATGACTTGCAGCCAAAGATCAATGCCAATTCCAATACAAGTAAACACGGGCTTTGTGTCCAAGACCTGACCTGTAATGGTGAAGCCGTTTTCTTCTTGAGTATGTTCTCCATTGTCAAGCCTCAGTTAGGTTGTCAATGCCAGGGTAACAATCCGCATAACAAAATTGTTTTGCCTGTAGCACAACCTGGGCGGGCGACCTTTATGAGACATTTAGGACTGATTGTCTCAGTGTAGATCATAGGTGCTTAACCCTCCTCCTCAAGGGCCACCAACAGGCCCCCCTTAAGGCCCACCGATAGGCCAGGTTTGAAAATGAAACACAGGTCGTAGGGCATGACAGATATTATGTACACATACAAGAGTACTGATTTGTGGTGTCTTTGAATGCTACAGCTTAGAACCCAAACAATCCATATTCTGGTTTCACAGAAACAGTTGCATTTATCTTTTGGGCATAACATGTTGAGAAAATAACAACACGTTCAGTTTTTATAAACCTAATTGATTCTAATAATGGCTGACAACAAGCATATGACTTGCAGCCAGAGATCAATGCTAATTCCAATACAATCAAACACTGGCTTTGTGTCCAAGACCTGACCTGTAATGCTGAAGCCATTTTCTTCTTGAGTATGTTCCCCGTTGTGAAGCTTCAGTTGGGTTGTCAATGCCAGGGTAACAATCCACGTAACAAAATTGCTTTGCCCCGTAGCACAACCTGGGCGGGTGACCTTTATGAGACATTTAAGACTGTTTGTCTCAGTGTAGATCATAGGTACTCAACCCTCCTGCTCAAGGCCAGCAACAGGCCCTCCTCAAGGCCCACCAACAGGCTCTCCTCGAGGACCACCAACAGGCTCTCCTTGAGGACCACCATTAGGCCAGGTTTGAAAATGAAACACAGGGCATGAGGCATGACAGATATTATGTACACATGCAAGAGTACTGACTTGTGGCATCTTTGAATGCTACAGCTTAGAACCTAGACATAATAATAGCTGACAACAAGCATATGACTTGCAGCCAATGATCAGTGCTAATTCCAATACACATGGCTCTGGCAATATTAAAGACGGGCCTTGTGTTTAAGACCAGACCTGTAATGATACAGCCATTTTCTTCTTGAGTATGTTCCCCGTTGTGAAGCCTCAGTTGGGTTGTCAATGCCAGGGTACTAATCCGTGTAACAAAATGGTTTTGTCCGTAGCACTACCTGGGTGACCTTTAGGACTGTTTGTCTCAATCTAGATCATAGGTGTTCAACTCTCCTCCTCCAGGGCCACCAACAGGCCCTCCTCCAGGACCACCAACAGGCCCTCCTCCAGGGCCACCAACAGGCCCTCCTCCAGGGCCACCAACAGGCCCTCCTCCAGGGCCACCAACAGGCCAGGTTTTGGAGATCTCCACACAGATTCACAGGTGATGTAATTAGAGCTACAGCCCTGTCTGGACACTATTTACTTCAGCTGTGGAGGTCTGCAAAACCTGGCCTGTTGGTGGCCCTTGAGGAGGTAAGCTGAGCACATGTGGTGTAGATATAACTAGGCCTTTGTATCCTCAAACCAAAAAAGCGATTTTCCAGTGTGAATGTCCTGGGAAGGCAAATAGCCATTTGTCACATAAGTAGGTCAGTATTTTTCCATGTAGTCAGCAACCAACCTTGAAGAGCAGTTAGCAAATGTTAGAAATAACGCAAGTTCAGGTAATTCATACAGCTCCCCAGGGTGCTCCAGAAACTTCTCAGGAGGGTGCACAAAGAGTTCAAGTGTCCTTGTCACCATCATCATATCTCAAAAGGCAACCATGTCATCATCTGTATTAATCACTCAGACGTGCTGATGTGTCTCCTTCTACAGAACACTGAACTAACACACAGATTACAGACATCAAAAAGAATAATTGGTTCTAACCTTTCCCCCATCCACTGAAGGTAGACTTCAATACAGATTTATCTAGGCTCTAACCTTGGCATTAAAAATAGAGTAAGATGATAAATGAAAATAAGGACCAAGCATTACAAAGAAATGTAACATGCAGATCTGCATCAATAAATGATTAATTTGCCTATTTAAAGTGTTTCTATTGTTTTAACTGTTGCAACCTATCTTCTATCAATTACTCAATGAAGAGGCGCGACTTAATTTAACAAATGTCCCTCTTTCTCACCCTGAAACGTTGGTAGGTATGTTAAAGTAGTAAAAGCATCCCACAGGACTGTTTTACCCACTATCCCATAGGCATCCTGATTTGGGATGCCCATCCACTAAAAACCCCCATAGGAAACCCATAAATGTGGAAAAATACTCACCAATTAGTGCCAATGCCTGACATGTACGCAGTGTACCAGACTTTGCTGGTGGTCACAAGGAACATGCAAGTGGCACTGGAGTATGGGCCCAGTGAGATTTATGGACAATTTGTAGGCTTGCTAATGGGCTTTCTAAACGACGGGATGCCCGGGTGTTGGGGAATGCTACTGCAGGACAGTTAGACTAGAGGTCCACAATCTCCTCCTGCCATCCCCACGGCACAGCTTTCCCCACCTCATATCAGTCATGATGACTGGCCACACCCGCTTCATTACAATGGAGGGGGAATGCCAGTCCTTAGCAGGTCCCTCTATTGAAATAAATGGTGTGGCACACCTCAACTCGCCTAACATAAAGGTCACAAAATAATAGGTGTGTAGGCAGTAGTGCATGTTGCATGAGCCAGAAGGCCCCACAGCCTCAAAAATAGAACAGGGTATGTTGCAAATGATATTGGTTGTACCAGGTATACTGTACTTTCCTTGCTTTACCTTTTTCTTATATATCTGTGGATTGTCAAAGAAATAAGTATGGTCAAAATACAATCTTGTGTAACATCGATTGATAACCTTTCTACCTACCTGTGTGGGATGGCTGAATTAACTGGGAGGCTGATTTATTAATAGCGACATGTAGCGACAGTTGAGCGACTGTAGCGGTATTTTCACAGCGCTTGCTAGTAGTTGCTGTGCTTGGCCATTGTTCGGTTGTTGACTCAGTCGGTTTGCCGTAATGTTGAATACAAGGTGACGAGTCGCTATTTGACAGGTTCCGCACTGTATGGGTGCGCATGATAGCGACTGGTCAGAGCGACCGGCTCCCACCATATTCATCAAAAAATCACGCTCAAAAAATTCAAGCGTTGTGAAATGCATGTTTAAACCCCAGAGCGCTGGAGGCGATCTGTTAAAAGTAGTTTTTTAACCCCCAAACCACCATATTTTTGGAAGCCAAAAAAAAAATATTTTAAATAATTTAGTAATATGAATACAATAATATCAGACCTGTAATATCAATTCTGTACAATTTTTTTTTAATTTTTTTTCCCTTAAAAAAATTGTCTAACATGGCAGAAGTGGTCATAGATTTTTTCACATGTAAAAAAAAAAAAAAATTAATAACAATTAATTATTAATATTTAAAGATTGTTCCATTGAAATGCATTGGAGCACGCCAGGTAGCGAGAGGTCATACCTGTCGCTGTTCAAGGTCGGACGCTGGCGCTGTGGGCTGAGGCTGGAATAATGATGAATGAGTCGCTATATGGCGCTATCTCAGTCGCTAAGCAGGATCGGCTTGATAAATGTGTGATTGTGGTGGGGAGCCGGCGTTCTCGTGGCGGGGCCCGTCATTACCGGCCGCTCACCAGTCGCTACCTGTCGCTATCCCTTCATAAATAAGGACCTATATATCTCACATATCCTTATTGTTGAAAACTTAAAGGAGCACTATCGCGAAATTGTGTGATATTAAAAATCCATATAAACACTTTGGCTAATGAGAGGAGGGTCACTTATACCCCCGAACTGAATAAAACTCCCACCAACTTGTGGCTTATTCTCTCATTGTAGGAATAAAATCCAGGGGTGACAGGTTTAGTCTATCAGGGGTGACAGAGCCTGTCACCCTGGATATCCTTTTTCTTCCATTAAAAGAGAGAAAAGCAAGCCTGGCTGGATATTTCTTGATGCCAGGTATATAAGTGACCCCTCCGCCCGCCATCCAGTAAATTTATATAGATTTTGATTATTATCCATTTTTCGCGATAGTGCTCCCTTAATAAAAAAATATTGAAACAGAAATAAATGGTGCGGGTGTGCCCAGTCTTCGTGACTGAAGCCAGGAAGAAGTGTGGAGGCAGCAATGTAATCATGGGGTGCGTTCTGGCGCAGGGATCTGGATCTCTGGTGGAAGTAAGTTTCAAACCCCTGCTGGGATTTATAGGTGAGTATGTGTTATTTAATGTTTTTGCCCATAGAGTCATTTTAAACCGGACCAACAGCCTGGCACAGTTGGAAAAGAAAAGTAGCGGCCATTTTTGGGCTTCCTCTGCCAGTATCTCAGCCATGCTGCTGCCTGGATTCAACTGACATAACTGACAATGCACAGTAAGAGGAAGCCCAGCAGCACTTCCTGTTTGCAGGTGGCCTGCAAATGCACAAGCCACCATTTTGTTTCTAAGATTTACTACAGAAGGAGTTAGAAAAAGGTAAATAAATTTTTATGTGCAGCAATCTATATTGCCCGATCGGATGCCCCGCGGGGAGGGATCTGAACGGCGGGAATCTTACAGATTCCCGGGCCGATGCCCCCTGGGTGTTGGTCCACTTTAATGTGTTGATGTGGATAATAGCTGGGAGGGGGGGAATCATAATGTATTTTTATTGGGCAGTTAAACTCAGATTGGTAGAGAGCTAGAGTGAGAGAAATATAACAAAACAGAGAGAATGAGAGGAAACAGGAATGGAAGGGAGCCAAAGAGGCAGCTGGAGACGAGATAAAGCAGCATGGTAACAAGGGGATAGTGAATGGAAGATAAGACCTTGCTCCAAGGTTCCTAATACAACTGTATATGGAGAAAATAATGAATCGTCCTCACAGACCTGAAAACTACATTCCCTCCTCACTACTATGATACACTGCTGATATAGCCCCCATCCCCAACACACACATACAATTCTGATCCCATGCTGCATCCGAGCCCTGTACCCCTTTGCTCCTACATCTCTGCCCCATTTTTTGCCGAACCCCCATCTCTGCCCTGTTCCCCGCTACTACCCCATCTCTGCTCTGCTCCCATGCTGCACCCCATCTCCTCCCTGCTCCTCACTGCATCCCCATCTCTGCCCTGCGCCCTGCTGCACCCCCATATCTGCCCTGCTCCCATGCTGCACCTCATTTCTGCTCCTGCTCCCTTGCTGCACCCTATCTCCTCCCTGTCCCCCTAGCTGCACCCCCATTTCTGCCCTTTTCCCTGCTGCTCCCACATCTCTGCCCCACTCTTTCCTGAACCCCAACTCTGCCCTGCACCCTGCTGCACCCCATCTCTGCTCTGCACCCTGCTACTCCCACCTCTCTACCCTGCTCCTATGCTGTACCCCATCTCTGCCCTGCTCCCATGCTGCACCCCATCTCTGCCCTGCTTCCATGCTACTCCCACATCTCTGCCCTGCTCCCATGCTGCACCCCATCTCTGCCCTGCTCCCATGCTGCACTCCATCTCTGCCCTGCTCCTATGCTGCACCCCATCTCTGCCCTGCTCCCATGCTGCACTCCATCTCTGCCCTGCTCCTATGCTGCTCCCCATCTCTGCCCTGCTCTCATGCTGCACCCCATCTCTGCCCTGTTCCCTGCTACTCCCACATCTCTACCCTGCTCCCATGCTGCACCCCATCTCGGCCCGGCTCCCATGCTGCACCCCATCTCTGCCCTGCTCCCATGCTGCACCCCATCTCTGCCCTGCTCCCATGCTACTCCCACATCTCTGCCCTGCTTCCATGCTGCACCCCATCTCTGCCCTGCTTCCATGCTGCACCCCATCTCTGTCCTGCTCCCATGCTGCATCCCATCTCTGCCCTGCTCCCATGCTGCACCCCATCTCTGCCCTGCTCCATGCTGCACCCCATCTCTGCCCTGCTTCCATGCTGCACCCCATCTCTGTCCTGCTCCCATGCTGCATCCCATCTCTGCCCTGCTCCCATGCTGCACCCCATCTCTGCCCTGCTTCCATGCTGCACCCCATCTCTGCCCTGCTTCCATGCTGCACCCCATCTCTGTCCTGCTCCCATGCTGCATCCCATCTCTGTCCTGCTCCCATGCTGCATCCCATCTCTGCCCTGCTCCCATGCTGCACCCCATCTCTGCCCTGCTTCCATGCTGCACCCCATCTCTGCCCTGCTTCCATGCTGCACCCCATCTCCTCCCTGCTTCCATGTTGCACCCCATCTCTGCCCTGCTCCCATGCTGCACCCCATTTCGGCCCTGTTCCCTGCTTCTCCCACATCTCTCCCTGGGCTTTTCTGAATCCCTATATCTGTGCTGTGCCCCTTTATGGTGGCAAGTGTGGGCTGAGTGATAATGCTGGGCCCTACATAAGTCCTGTTTGTGGTGCCCATAAAAGTCCTGAAGGGGCCTGTGCTGCCAGCTGTGTACAATATGCTGTGGTTGGAGGGTTGCATTCCAGGTGTGGGAGGGCCTCATTTGTAAACTAGGGAATACGCCTGGAAAGCGCCTGGTCCTAATGTGGCCGATAATGCCTCCAGCGCCACTCTCAGCTGTTCTCCGCTCTGACTTGACCTGACATGTCGCTGCCTGTTGTGCTGGACAGAGAATACTCTTTACTTTTTAAATGCTGCTTCCCGCACCCAAAACTGAACAATGTTCCACAGTATTTTTTTTACTTCTGACCCTGTTCTGACACAAGGAGATTTCAGTTTTCCCTCAAACTCCTGAAGTTTCCTTATGCCTGGGTCTGGCAGTAATGCACAATTTATTTTGCTTTATTTTGTAATGCAATTCTAATTAAATGATGAATCATTATTGTTTTTAGGCTCAGTGGGTGTTTATTTATTTATTTTAGTCCACAGCAGGAAAACAGAGAGAACAAAGGGGCACAGAGGGAAAATATAAAGGATAAAGGGGCAAAGTGTTGAAGACAAGAGCCACAGCGGGAGGACATGGGTTACAAATGAGTAAAGTGGATGAATAAAAAAGGCAGAATCATAAAAATGACAAGTAAAGAAGCAGAGAGGACCCAGGCTTACTTCTGGAGAATATCAAAGTCACAAAGGCGCTACCGAGGGTGGAGAGACACAATGGGAGAAGTTAGAGGACACAGAGACATAGTGGAGAAAATACAGACACCAGAGAAACATAGGGGAGAATATAGGGGCCAGAAAGATATAGGGAAAAATAATGAGGCCATGTAGACATAGGGGAGATTATAGAAGCCAGAGAGACAAAGGGGGGAATATAAAGGCCAGAAAGATATAGGGGAAAATTTAGAGGCCAGAGAGACATAGGGGAGAATACAGAGGCCAGAGAGACATAGGGGTGAATATTGAGGCCAGAGAGACATAGGGGTGAATATTGAGGCCAGAGAGACATAGGGGAGATTATAGAAGCCAGAGAGACATAGGGGGGAATATAAAGGCCAGAAAGATATAGGGGAAAATTTAGAGGCCAGAGAAACATAGGGGAGAATATAGAGACCAGAGAGACATGGGGGAGAATATAAAGGCCAGAGAGACATAGGGGAGAATATTGAGGCCAGAGAGACATAGGGGTGAATATTGAGGCCAGAGAGACATAGGGGAGATTATAGAAGCTAGAGAGACATAGGGGGGAATATAAAGGCCAGAAAGATATAGGGGAAAATTTAGAGGCCAGAGAGACATAGGGGAGAATATAGAGACCAGAGAGACATAGGGGAGAATATAAAGGCCAGAGAGACATAGGGGAGAATATTGAGGCCAGAGAGACATAGGGGAGAATATTGAGGCCAGAGAGACATAGGGGAGAATATTGAGGCCAGAGAGACATAGGGGAGAATATAGAGGCCAGAGATACATGAGGGGGAATAAAGAGGTCAGAGAGACATAGGGGAGAATATAGAGGACAGAGATACATGAGGGGGAATAAAGAGGCCAGAGAGACATAGGGGAGAATATAAAGATCAGAAATATATAAAGGAAAATTTAGAGGCCACAGAGTCACCTTACAGATTTTAACAAAAGGAATTGTGGGTGACCTGGGTGGTGGTGGTCAGAAAGTATCTTTTCAAATACGGTCTGTGGTGACAGAAGAGGGTGATACATTTGATCAATTTTGTGAGGAAGCAAAAGAATGAATCCCTCTGTTTGGGCCTCGATATAGAGAAGGCCTTTGATTCCCTCTCATGGCCCTAGTTATATTTTGTTCTACAGAAATGGGGGTTTGGGACGGAATTTTTGTAAATAGATCAAAGCCTCATACCACTATCCCTGAGCATTAATTAATTATGGTGGTTTTACTTCTGATCTTTATACTATTTCGCGAGTCACGAAGCTGGGCTGTCCGTTGTCTCCCATTTTATTTATACTTGTTCTAAAGCTCCTTGCTATAAAAATACTTGTAATGATGCAACTAGGGGTATTAATCTGAAGTCTACTCAGCATAAATTGCTAATGTTTGCAGACGGCATGTTGTTAGCTATAGTCATTCTATACTATCATAATACTATAATAATACTTATACCCGGCATAATACTTTAAAAACTTTGAAAAAATTTGGATTATAAGTGATTTTAACAACTTGGCATTGGACATATCCCTGGCTCTATCAACTTGAGCAATGTTGGAAATTAATTTTACCTGGGTCTCCCAACTTTCGTGTGAATTAACCTTACACCTTCATATGAGGCACTTTACTCTGCCAATTACCCATCATTATTTAGGTATTTGGATAATTTGCTAGATAAATGGCTTTTTCTCTAACTCTCTTGGCTGGGAAAAATGAATGCCCTGAAAATGACATACATGCTGAAGCTCTTATATAATTTCAGTGTTCTGCCTCCCCCTTTACACTCAGGCCCTTATTTATGAAGGAATAGCGACAGATAGCGACTGGTGAGCGGCCGGTAATGACGGGCACCGCCACGAGAACGCCGGCTCCCCACCACAATCACACATTTATCAAGCCAATCCTGCTTAGCGACTGAGATAGCGCCAGATAGCCACTCATTCATCATTATTCCAGCCACAGCGCCAGCGTCCGACCTTGAACAGCGACAGGTATGACCTCTCGCTACCTGGCGCTCTCCAATGCATTTCAATGGAACAATCTTTAAATATTCACAATTAATTGTTATTAATGTTTTTTTTTTTTTTTCTTAAATGTGAAAAATTCTGTGACCACTTCTGCCATGTTAGTTAATTGTTTTAAGGTAAAAAAAAAAAATTGTGCAGAATTGATATTACAGGTCTGATATTATTGTATTCACATTACTAAATTCTTTCAAAATTTATTTTTTTTTGGTTTCCAAAAATATGGTGGTTTGGGGGTTAAAAAACTACTTTTAACACATCGCCGCCAGCGCTCTGGGGTTTAAACATGCATTTCACAGCGCGAGAATTTTTTGAGCGTGATTTTTTGATGAATGTGGTGGGAGCCGGTCGCTCTGACCAGTCGCTATCATGCGCACCCATACATCGCGGAACCTGTCAAATAGCGACTCGTCGCCCCGTATTCAACATTACTGCACACCGACTCAGTCGCTATCAACAACCGAACAATGGCCAAGCACAGCGACTACTAGCGGGCGCTGTGAAAATACTGCTACAGTCGCTCAACTGTCGCTACCTGCCGCTATTAATGAACCGGCCTCCCCGTATGATACAGAATAAGATTTTGCCTGGCACAACACTATGCCTAGAGTAAACAAAGCTGTGTTATACTTCCCTAAATGTATGGATGCCTAAACTTTCCTAATATTCAGGAATATTATTATTATACAGCAGCGCAAATAGCCACCTTTGTCCTTTTATAAGCTAGGAGGGGGATACTAGAAACAAAACTGGCACAATCAAAAATATCTAAACAGGTGCGTGCCCACTGGAGACCAAGCAATACCTAGAAAGGGTGAGCAAACTCTTTCCCCCAAAAATACACCAGCTGCAACAACGACCAATATAAAATATATTTATTCAAGACCAAAAATGCAATGAAAACACAACATTCAACATAAACACAGGACATTTAAAAGCAGCACCGCACTGGGCTCCGCTATATATATAAAAAGCCACATCCAGCCTAGCAAAGTGCCATTGTGCCAATAAATAACATAAGTATCCTGGATGTCAAAGCTAATAGTGAAGCTAGTGCTCTAAGACCAACATTCATAAATAATACAATAAATATCCCAACAACATGTAGCAATAAATACCCCTATACCATATGTAACTGTTCTGTGTGTATGTTGAATGTTGTGTTTTCATTTCATTTTTGGTAATGTTGGAATAAATATATTTTATATTGACTGATGTTGCATAGGGTAGAATATAGCGTCAGAGAGACATAGAAGAGAATATAGAGGCTAGAGACATATAGGAATGAATATAGAGTCCAGAGAGACAAAGAGGGGAATATAGAGGCCAGAGAGACATAGGGGAGAATATAGAGGCCAGAGAGACATAGAGGGGAGTATAGAGTCCAGAGAGACAAAGAGGGGAATATCGAGGCCAGAGAGACATAGGGGAGAATATAGAGGCCAGAGAGACATAGGGGAGAATATAGAGGCTAGAGACATATAGGAATGAATATAGAGGCCAGAGAGACATAGGGGAGAATATAGAGGCCAGAGAGACATAGGGGAGAATATAGAGGCCAGAGAGTCATAGGGGAGAATATAGAGGCCAGAGAGACATAGGGGAGAATATAGAGGCCAGAGAGACATAGGGGAGAATATAGAGGCCTGAGAGACATAGGGAAGAATATAGAGGCCAGAGACTCATAGGGGAGAATATAGAGGCCAGAGAGACATAGGGGAGAATATAGAGGCCACAGAGACATAGGGGAGAATATAGAGGCCAAAGAGACATAGGGGAGAATATAGAGGCCAGAGAGACATAGAGGGGAGTATAGAGTCCAGAGAGACAAAGAGGGGAATATTGAGGCCAGAGAGACATAGGGGAGAATATAGAGGCCAGAGAGACATAGGGGAGAATATAGAGGCCAGAGACACATAGGGGAGAATATAGAGGCCAGAGAGACATAGGGGAGAATATAGAGGCCAGAGAGACATAGGGGAGAATATAGAGGCCAGAGAGTCATAGAGGAGAATATAGAGGCCAGAGAGACATAGGGGAGAATATAGAGTCCAGAGAGACATAGAGGGGAATATAGAGGTCATAGAGACATAGGGGAGAATATAGAGGCCAGAGAGACATAGAGGGGAGTATAGAGTCCAGAGAGACAAAGAGGGGAATATCGAGGCCAGAGAGACATAGGGGAGAATATAGAGGCCAGAGAGACATAGGGGAGAATATAGAGGCCAGAGACACATAGGGGAGAATATAGAGGCCAGAGAGACATAGGGGAGAATATAGAGGCCAGAGAGACATAGGGGAGAATATAGAGGCCAGAGAGTCATAGAGGAGAATATAGAGGCCAGAGAGACATAGGGGAGAATATAGAGTCCAGAGAGACATAGAGGGGAATATAGAGGCCATAGAGACATAGGGGAGAATATAGAGTCCAGAGAGACATAGGGGAGAATATAGAGTCCAGAGAGACATAGAGGGGAATATAGAGGCCATAGAGACATAGGGGAGAATATAGAGGTCAGAGAGACATAGGGGAGAATATAGAGGTCAGAGAGACATAGGGGAATATATGGTTGTTTGGGGTTAAAAAACTACTTTTAACCCATCGCCGCCAGCGCTCTGGGGTTTAAACATGCATTTTACAGCGCGAGAATTTTTTGAGCGTGATTTTTTAATGAATATGGTGGGAGCCGGTCGCTAGGGCCAGTCGCTATCATACTATCATACAGCGCGGAACCTGTCAAATAGCGACTCCTCACCTAATATTCAACATTACGGCAAAGCGACTGAGTCGCTATCAACTACCGAACAACGGCCAAGCACAGCGACTACTAGCGGGCGCTCTGAAAATGCCGCTACAGACGCTCAACTGTTGCTACCTGCCGCTTTTACTGAATCGGCCTCCCCGAGTAAACAAAGCTGCATTATACTTCTCTAAATGTATGGGGGCTTAAACTTTCCTAATATTCAGGAATATTATCCAACAGCCACCTTTGTCCCTTTATAAGCTAGGAGGGAAAAACTACAAACAAAACTGGCACAATCAAAAATATCTAAACAGGTGCGTGCCCACTAGAGACCAAACAGTACCTAGAAAAGGCGAGCAAAATCTTCCTCCTATAACACACCAGCTGCAACAACAACCAATATAAAATACATTTATTCAAGAGCTACCAAAAATGCAATGAAAACACAACATAAACACAGGATATTTCAAACCAACATCGCACTGGGCTCCACTATATATAAAAAGCCACACAGCCTAGAAAAGTGCCATTGTGCCAACAAATAACTCCATAAATAACATATAAATATTCTGGATGTCAAAGCTAATCGTGAGGCTAGTGCTCTAAGACCAACATTCATAAATAACACGATAAATAACCCAACCACATGTAGTAATAAATACACCTATACCATATGTAAATGTCCTGCGTTTATGTTGATGTTGTGTTTTCATTGCGTTTTTGATAATGTTTGAATAAATATATTATATATTGACTGCTGCTGCAGCTGGTGTGCTTGAGGGAGCAATATTATGCTCACCCTTTCTAGGTACTAGAAGGTAGATGCCTTTGTGGGTTCAGATAGCTGCTGACTTTAAAGTCGACTAAAGGCGAGCACCCGATTCTTGTCCCATTGTCTCAGGCTACATGTTCACTGTCCCAAACCACAATCCATTTTCAAAAAGTCCCTGTAGTTCCCAAGTTATTTGTTAATGTATTACAGCATTGGAGATGCAGAGAAAAAATGAGGAGAAACAGTGGGTGTGGCAACAGCGATGTGATGTAAGCACACTGTGTGCTTTACATATATTATAGTAAAAAAAATAAGTGAATTGTTGTGCCTCTAGTTATTACTGCCTGCACATAGTGTGATCAAAAAAAGGGGGTGAGAGATGCTGCAGGCTAACAGAGTCTCCAGTCTGCCAGCACAAAGTGTGACCAAAGAGGAGGGAGGAGGGCGGGGTTTTATAGCTGCAGGGAGAGGCAGCCAATCAGGATGTGAGGTGTGTTTCCCTTCTCGGTCCACTGACGGTTGATTGAAGGATCAGGTCAAGGAGACTGAAAGCTGAATGAGGAAGCGATTTCCTCACTAAGTAAACTGACATAGCAGGAAAGAGAGCGCTGGAGGGACTCACTTTTGACTTGCCAATCACTTTACCGCTTCAGGCAATATTTCCTCTGGGTCCCAGAGTGGCCTCTATCTCCCTCTCTATCTCTATGTCCCTCTATCTGTCTCCCTCTGGTCCCGTTAGTAAATTGTCCTTTATTTCTGCCATGGTCTCACTCCATTGCTGGCTTCAATTGGTGGATTGCTAAAGGTTTCCATGTTCTGTATTTCCTATTAGGCTAAGGCAGTTTAAGATCCCTTCGGTATTAAAGTCAAACGATTTACCTGACTCAGAGACCTTCAGATATTTCCAGTTACAACATTTTGTTAAGACTAAGAGGCCGATTCATTAATAGCGGCAGGTAGCGACAGATGAGCGACAGTAGCGGTATTTTCACAGTGCACGCTAGTATTCGCTGTGCTTGGCCGTTGTTCGGCAGTTGACAGCGACTCAGTCGGTGTGGGGTAATGTTAAATACGGGGTTAGGAGTCGCTGTTTGACAGGTTCCGCGCTGTATGGGAGCGCATGACAGCGAATGGCCATAGCGAACGGCTCCCACCATATTCATTAACAAATCACGCTCAAAAAATTCTCGCGCTGTGAAATGCATGTTTAAACCCCAGAGCGCTGGCGGCGATGGGTTAAAAGTAGTTTTTTAACCCCCAAACAACCATATTTTTGGAAAAAAACTTCAAAACATTTAGTAATATGAATACATTAATATCAGACCTGTAATATAAATTCTGCACAATTTTTTTTTTTTTTTTTTTTTTTACCTTAAAAAAAATATCTAACATTGCAGAAGTGGTCACAGAATTTTTGACATTTAAAAAAAAAAAAATAAAAAATAATAGCAATTAATTAAGAATATTTAAGGATTGCTCCATTGAAATGCATTGGAGAGCGCCAGGTAGCGAGAGGTCATACCTGGCGCTGTTCAAGGTCGCTCGCTGGCGCTGTGGGGTGAGGCTGGAATAATGATGAATGATTCGCTATCTGGCGCTCTGTCAGTCGCTAAGCAGGATCGGCTTGATAAATGTGTGATTGCGGAGGGGAGCCGGCGTTCTCGTGGCGGTGACAGTCATTACCGTTCGCTCACCATTCGCTACCTGGCGCTATCCCTTGTTAAATAAGGGCCTAATTTGAAACATGAGAATCCGCCATATAGATTGACAGATTTTGAGAAATGGTGCCTCTCAGATCCCTTTTCCCCAGTCTTGCCAACCTCCATTTTGGAACTTGTAAACACAATTACATGCGTGTATAGGAGAAAGACTTGGGAGAAACTAGGGACACTGGTGAGTGGACCCTGATTCTGGATAGACTTCATAAAGCTGTACCATCATACCCTCATACCTGCTTTAGAGGTTGCTTGGAGAGGGGATCCATGTTCCATGTTTGGTGGAAGTGCCCAGTCACCACTCCAATTTGGGAAAAAGTCTTTGAACCTTCTGTCTCTTATGTTTGAACGAGAGCTATAACCTGCACCATGGGAAGCTCTGCTTTTTTACGGGAACAATGAACATTCTCATTCCCAATGGCAGCTGGCTCAGTTTATTTTAGGTGCAACCAAACAAGTAATAGTTCGGAGTTGTAAGTCAGCTGTTAATGGTCACAGTTAGGGATGAGCGAACCGGTTCGGACAAACCGGAATTCGCTTCGAATTTCAGGGAAAATTCGATTCGGCACGAACCCGAATTTTTTTTGGTTCGTGCCGATCGAATTTTCCCTGAAATAAAAAAAAAAAATGCCGGCATGGTGGGAGCGAGCAGGCCGGCTACGCTGTCAGCGGGCGGCGGAAGCCGGCCCGCTGACAGCGCAGCCGGCCTGCCTGCTCCCACCATGCCGGCATTTTTTTAAAATGCAAACACTTACCTGCATGGTCAGAGCGTGGAGGCCGGCGCCGCTCTCAGGCGCCCTCTGATGACGCGTCCTCTGATGACAGCGCTGACAGCGTAGCCGGCCTGCCCGCTCCCACCATGCCGGCAATTTTTTTTTCAGATGAGCGATTCGTGAAAGTTCGATTCGGGCGAACCCGAATTTCTCGGGGAAATTCGGCGAATCGCCCGAATCGAACTTTCAAGAAGTTCGCTCATCTCTAGTCACAGTCTGAAATAGGACCTTGGATATTATTGTAAATTAAAAGCTCTCAGTCTCACCAGATTCTCATGAGATTTACCTCGAAATTCGGTATCCTTAGATTCAATATATACATTTAAGAACGGGTCCAGTTCTGCTTATCTCTATTTGAGGGTGCTGAGCCAGCTTAGGGATATTGAAGTAGGGTTTCTCTTTACCTGATTGGTTTTGACTATTTATATGTTCAGACTGAGCATTTTCCTATGCTTATATGTTATTATTAGCCCTCAATGTTAGTAATGTCAACTCAAGAAGTTTTTTTGCAATATGAGTGCAATAATTGGTTTGTGCTTATAAGTACTGACTGTTGGGTTCTCATTTCTACTTTATTTCATTGTCTTTACTTGAAAACTTTCAATATAAACTTTGTGAAAGGATCTGTTTTTTAAAGCAGGAACTTCTACGAGGAGTTCCTGTGAGCTAGATTTTAACCAAAAGAAGAGTGGGTGACCTGGGTGGTGGGGTTTAGTATCTTCTCATATAGGGTCTGTAGTAGGGATGAGCGAACCGGTTCGGACGAACCGGAATTCGCTCCGAATTTCAGGGAAAATTCGATTCAGCACGAACCCGAATTTTTTTGGGTTCGTGCCGATCGAATTTTCCCTGAAATAAAAAAAAAAAATGCCGGCATGGTGGGAGCGGGCAGGCCGGCTACGCTGTCAGCGGGCCGCTGACAGGCGTAGCCGGCCTGCCCGCTCCCACCATGCCGGCATTTTTTTTTTCAGATGAGCGATTCGTGAAATTTCTTGGGGAAATTCGGCGAATCGCCCGAATCGAACTTTCAAGAAGTTCGCTCATCTCTAGTCTGTAGCAACAGAAAATGTGCATAAAGCAAATCTGGACCTTTTGGTCAGGCTATAGAAGGCTGATGGTCAAGGGGAGATTACTAAGGATCACTCTGGCCTACTTTCAGCAGGAAACACACACTAGCAGCTATTTGCAGCTGATTCCAAGATAAAATTAGAACGGAAGAACGTTTTTCTCTATAATTACAGCGGATTACAGGGTACCTTTAAGGATGAAAGTCAGGATAGGTTCTCACTTGTTTTCTGTGCTTTTTTTCCTTCAGTGATTACATTTTAGCTCTGTTTTGAGACATTGTGAAGGATTTAAGGGCCGCCGCACAGGTGCAGCCAGATAAAATATGATTTTTTCTTTCCTGGCTGTTTTTTTTCTGCCACTTGTCTTTATTTCAAAATGCACTTTTCTCCCCATTCCTAGCCAGCAAGCAGCCAGCTGTAAGGCCGACATTTCCAAAAGAGATAAAGGTGAAACGAAAAATAAATTACGTTGGAAATCACAATACCAGCTCGGCTGTGAAGGACAAACAAAACGTTACTTTGATTCTTGGAATCCTGCTCTGTGTGTTAATGGAATTACTAACACCAATAAATCTTCCAGGTTTAAGGTGCCCCTGGAACATGACGCCAGCTGGGGATTTGCCTGATGGGTCTGAGGTTGAATCACATCATGTTGGAACATTAATTCTCCAACTACCATGAAAGAGTAACTCTTGTAACATTAGGCACGGGTGTCATGCATGGTAAGGTGTTCCTTCAGGAGTGCTCATCCAAAGACTGGAGATGATCAGAGGTTAGGGTGGAACATACTTAATGTTTAAGCCAAATCCCCACCCTGGGGTTAATCGGATTGTTAATAACTGTTGTGGCACAGTGTCCCACTGCTAGGTTGGCAGGACAATTGCTGCTCTCCTTTTATATATTTCAAACACAAGACAACAAGGGGGAATCCCACACTTCCCCAAAGGTTACCAAGGGCAATAAGTGGCACCACCCTCAAAAGTATAAGAAAATATCTAAATTGTATTATTTACATATGTTAAAAAGACATAATGACACTTACACAAATAAACAACATAAATAGACAAAGCCACTAGGGGCGCCGGTGGTCTAATAGAAATCTTAATGCAAAAGTGTCCCTAAATTTAAATGGCAATATATAAGCTCTCAATAAACTAACCCAATTGTGCAAAATACGCAATAAATGTGCAAAATAAGTACTAACCAGTGTAAAAATCACAATTAAGAATTCCTAATTCTATGACCAATGGTCCAATCAATATATATAACTAACACCATAATGCAGGAGAGCGTGCCAGAGTGAGCAAAAACAAAAAATAACAGAGCAAAAGTGTGTATACAGACCAACCGGAGCACCCCCACAAGGGTGAACGCCAACACGTATCGTAGTGTCACCTGCACTACTTCCTCAGGGTGAATGCATGCAGAGAGCCCCTCCACCTCCACTATATATTCGCACACACCACCGCCCAGCAACGAGGGGTGGCGAATCAGTGGTCACGGCCAATAGGTCTGTCTGCACCTCCCCCACATGGCAACCCCCCATGGCCCCCCTTCTATATATTTCAGTTAAGTGATCCCTATTTCCAAGAAGGACGTTCTACCCAATGGATCATGTGAGATGTTTGGTGGTTGCTGAAATTCTGCTGGGTGTTGAGTTTGATGAGGGCCTGGACATCAATCTAGAGATTAGTTTAACAAGACACTTACCCGCAGCTCAAGATCTTTAAATTTCAAATAGAATTAGCTGCAACCTTACTCTTAAAATGTACCAAATCTTCACCTGCAACACTGTACATGACCTTCCTTACCTCTAGGCCAGGGATGAACTCCCCATGGGCCACATAAGCATTCTAGTCATTTTCAAATGGCTGGTTAATAACAGACAAAAAAAATTAAATGGAAGCACGACCATTTAAATGTATGGTTACAAACGCAGAATGATTTTGCCCAGGGCAGATGCAGCAATTTTTTTGCCAAGGACAAGCTGCAGAATGTTTTTGCCCAGGACAGTTGCAGAATTATTTTGCCCAGGACAGTTGCAGAATTATTTTGCCCAGGGCAGCTGCAGAATTATTTTGCCCAGGACAGCTGGAGAATTGTTTGGTCCAGGGCAGATGCAGAATTGTTTAGTCTGGAGCAGATAGATAATTGTTTTAGACAGGACAGCTGCAGAATTGTTTTGCCCAGGGCAGATGCAGAATTGTTTTGCCCAGGGCAGATGCAGAATTGTTTTGCCCAGGACAGCTGCAGAATTGTTTGGTCCAGGGCAGATGGAGAATTGTTTTGCCCAGGACAGCTGCAGAATTGTTTGGTCCAGGGCAGATGGAGAATTGTTTAGTCTGGAGCAGATAGATAATTGTTTTAGACAGGGCAGATGCAGAATTGTTTTGCTCACGATAAAAGCAGGATTATTTTGCCCATGAAAAAGCTGAATTATTTTGCCTACGGCAAAAGCAGAATTATTTTGCCCAGGACAGATGCAGATGCAGAATCATTTGCTCAGGACAGTTGCAGATGCTGAATTACTTGACCCAGGAAAGATGAAGATGCTAAATGATTTTGCCCAGGACAGATGCAGAATTATTTTGCTAAGGACAGCAATAATAAGAAGATGTAGAAACCACTGCTGTGGCAGTAAGTCTAGTGGGTTAGATGGACCCACTTGTATGGTGAGATCATGATGCACAGAGACACAGAACAATTGCAGACACTACTCTCTACGCCCCCAGTACATTAAAAAGGGACATACCAGCTGTTTCTATAGGCACTGCACCTGGGATTAGAGGCAGTACTGTTCTCATCAGTGGAGTGCAGTGTACAGGTGCATTACTCGGCAGCACCTCACACCGGCCCCAGGAGGTGCTGCTGGTGTCACAAGCTTTAGAGAGACTGTAACAGTTAGAAGGGGCTCCACCCAGCCACCACTGCCTGCTACCTGTCAGAGGGCCACATAAAAAGGCTTGAGTTTGACACATGTGCCCTAGGCAGTCATGACCTAGAGGTATGGAAGACGCTCCGTGTCCAGGGGGTTGCAGGTTAATTTCCTGGCCAAAGGAAATAACTGAAGTGTTCTTGAGCAAGGCACCTAACACACAATTGCCCTGCGGCAGCTCACCGCCCTGGGCACATTTGTACTCATTGTTCACAGGTGCAATTCATTGGTGGGTTTGTGTTTATACTCACTTCACGGATGGGTAAATGCAGAGGACACAAGTGTGTCTTATATTAGCTATGTACATCAAAGTGATGTTCTGATGTACAGATCAGAATTCTTCCTGACTCTAGCTTGATAGACGACAAGTTTAACCCCATCCAAGCCTGTGGTTTATTCTCGCATGAATAAAGGAATAAAATCCACGGGTGATAGGTCTAGTCTATCAGGGGAGGCAGAGCATGTCACCCCTGATTTCCTCTTCCTTCCATTAAAAGAAATAAAAATAAGCCTGGCTGGATGTTTCTTGATGCCAGGTGCATATTTATAAGGATTTTATAGTCGGGCCATTTTTTTTTGCAATAGCACTCTTTTAAAGTGGACCAACATCCAGGATTTTGACTATCCTGGGTTTTGGTCCACTTCGGGGGGGGGGGGGCATCCCGATCGGGGGTGCCCCGCTGTGTGAAACCCCCCAGAAAGCCCCAAAAACTAGAACAAGACAGCGCGCCCACCGCCACCTCCCGCACGTCACTCTTACAGGGCACGCGCCCGCGCCGGCCATTCACAAACGGGCAGCCGCCGCCGATAAGGTAAGGTTTTTTTTTGGGTTTTGGGGGGTTTTACCCCGCGGGAAATCCCGATCTCGGATGTCCCGCGGTGAGGGAGGTGATCGGCCCGGGAATCTTATAGATTCCAGGGGCCGATCACCCCTGGGTGTTGGTCCACTTTAAAGAAGAAATGGAACAGCAGCAATCTAGATGGATGGATGGAACCTACTGGCGTTCCTGCTTTTTACCTACAATACACTGACACCAGAAGGGAGTTGTCTAGAGAGTTAACAACCCTTGAGACAATGATAGCGAATTGAGGGTCTCCAACCAAGACGATTCTCCAAATATACCAGATTTTTATCACAAAGGAAGAGGGAAACCAAGGTTCTGTAACTGGGAAACTGATTTAGTGAAATATCTCTGATAAACAGTGGGAAATATATCTCACAAAGCTTTTTTCACCAAAATACAAGAGACCAGTATAAATACCTCTCATATTTGTATTATACACCTGAAAAATTACACATGTTCTCGTAGTCCCCTCCTGACTGTTGGAGATCTGGAGGAGAAGGTGCGTTCCTTCACATTTTCTGGCGCTGTCGCAAGATACAGCACTTGTGGGACTTGATTATTCCTATAATCAACAAGAAGAAGTTTGTTTTTCTTGGCACCTTTTAAAAGTGGTCTACTCCACGGAGCGCGTGGGTAAAGGGGCACCAGGAATCAATGGGAGATCCAGCCAGGCTTTACATGGTGATAGATTTCTAATTTTTCTATATATATCCTTAGGGTAGTGGTTCAAGTTAGCACATATATAATACTTTGCTGCTATTTTTTGCTGTGTTGCACTTGGCACTTTATGGACTTTATGAATTGTATTAGTTATTTGAATGTTGTCTTAGTTTTAAATGTGAGAGTATATTAGCACTATTTAGCACTTTAACATAGCACAATGACACTTTTTTCTGGCCTGGTAGTCGCGCATGGAGAGATGGTTCAGGGTTTTTAATGATCTATGTATGAGCTCTATATTTTTAATGTCTCAAATAAACTTATGATTGAATTTGGAATTTAATAACACATGCCTGATTTTGTGATTATTTAGATTGGTGGTGCGGACTATTGGTGCCCCTTTTTTTGTGGTACTGGGCCACATATCATATATGCTTACAAATTGCTTTGTTTTTTGGACACCATTTTATTGCACACCAATCTATTATTAGTAATCTGTGGGGTGGTGCAGGGACAATCCTATTGTTTGTTTCAAGAAGTGTTGTTGCTTTAATCATGTATGAACCCCCCTTGCTTCCGGTTTGTTTTTCCTTTGTACTTGTCTTGTTCTTTCTATTTCTTCTTATATCTTGTCTAACCTTATTCTGGATGCTCATTCACACATCTTAATACCTTTAAGAGCAGACTCGTAGAGCAATATCTCCCCCAAACATTCCCTGCAGCCCAACCTGTCCGCCCTTGCACGGGGGAGGGCTTAAACCGGACCAACACCCATTTTTGTTGGTCTTGCATTCGGCTAATCAAAACAAGCTCTTAGTGAAGGTAAGGATTACGTGGACATTCTGGGGGGTTATGTGTGGGGGGGGGCTCCAGCATTCTGGATGACCCTCCCCGAGCTTGTTTGGTGCCAAAATCCTGCTGCACCTGGTGTGAGGGCTATTTAAGTGGATCCGCCCTCTGCAGCAGGATTTTGTTTGGTTTTGTTTTGATTGTGCTCTGTATCTGAACCTGAGTTTGTACCTGTACCTACCGGAGTCTGGAGACTGCTGGCATCTGTCATAGGCCCCTAGGTAAGTGCGCCAGCACCCTGCGGTTTCTGTTGTTTTTGTTATTAGTTATTTTGTTAGACTTGTTTTTTGTCCCTTATTTTTGTATCTGAATCAAATATCTTTTTGTTTCCTTTTCATTTAATAAACCCCTTGTTAGAACATTTCCTTTGTTGTGTCTTTGCTCTGGCCAAACTTTCGGCTTCCCTGGCAAAGAGTTCATATTGGAGAACTCTCCGGCCTGACAGCAACTGTCCATATATCCAGTGGCTACTTAGCTCTCTTCAGCTACATAAAGATCCACCTTGCTTGCAATACTCGCCCTGTTTGTCAGCTTAACAATCACACCCAACAGAACTTCATATTGGCCATCTCTGGTCTAGCCTAAAAGGTTTATTGTAACTAGATAAATTACCGTATATACTCGAGTATAAGCCGAGTTTTTCAGCCCACTTTTTGGGCTGAAAAAAGCAGCCTCGGCTTATACTCGAGTCAGTGACTTACCTGAGCGAGGGCAGAAGAGCCTCCGAGGCGGCAGACGAGCCGCCGAGGCTTCAGAACTCGGCGGGGAGATCAGTACACCCAGCGCGAGGTGGGTGTACCAAGATGGCGGCCCGGGCCTCAGTGACGTGACGTGGCGGCACGGAGCGCGCCGGCCGCCATCTTGGTACACCCACCTCGCGCTGGGTGTACTGATCTCCCCGCCGAGTTCTGAAGCCTCTGAGGCGGCTCTTCTGCCCTGCATCTAGATGGACCCATGCCGTCGTCCCGCGCCGTCCTCACTCTCTCCCGCACCGTCGCTGGAAGGAGCCTCGCTGAAGATTCTGCAGGAGCTGAACTGGTGAGTGTGTGTGTTGTGTGCATTGTATGTGTGCTGTGTTGTGTGCTGTGTGTGCCTTGTGTGTGTATGTGTGCGCCTTGTGTGTGTATGTGTGCTGTATTGTGTGCTGTGTTGTGTTTGTGTGTGTGCTGTGTGTATGTTGTGTGTGTGCTGTGTGTGCCTCGGCTTATACTCGGGTCAATAACTTTTTCCAGGTTTTTGGGGTAAAATTAGGTGCCTCGGCTTATATTCGGGTCGGCCTATACTCGAGTATATACGGTAATACCCAGAGGAATGCTCGCTTTCCGTGACCAGTGACAGCCAGCTCAGAAAACCGCCAGCAGTGCAGCCGCGTATATACTCTATACAGAGCGCTGCCACAGATGTATATATCAAGACTCTGGCCCATATATGTCATTTCAATTTACAGCTTTAGGAAAAGAAACATTTCAAGGCATGACAGTCCTGCAGGAGATAAAGCAATTGAGTCTTCATGGTTAATTTGCTCTGCATTCGTTCACGCAATCCCCTGCTGCTGTGACACAGAGCAGTTACTGAGATGTCATGGGTTGCTGCTCAGTTAGATTCTACCCAATGGCCGAAGGCAAGCTGGAAAGTGAAGGTAGATCACACAAATATTGGGGTACACTACAAACTCAGAGGACATTTTAAAAACAATGAGGATGCTCTACAGATCCCAAAAACACTCTTCCGACCCCGAGAACACTCTACAAGCCATGAGAATGCTCTACAGGCCCTGAGGAGACTCTACAGACCCTGACGAGACTCTACAGACCCTAAGGAGACTCTACAGACCCTGAGGATACTGTGCAGACCATAAAGACACTCTACACACTATAAGCCATGAGGATACTCTACAGACCCAGAGTACTATCTACGGACCTTGAGTGCACTCTACAGACCATTTAGAACACACTACATGCCATGAGGATGCTCTACAGACACTGAGGAGACTCTACAGACCCTGAGGATACTGTGCAGACCATAAAGACACTCTACACACTATAAGCCATGAGGATACTCTACAGACCCAGAGTACTATTTACGGACCTTGAATGCACTCTACAGACCCGAGGACACTCTACAGACCCTGAGGGTACTCTACAGACCATTAGAACACACTACATGCCATGAGGATGCTCTACAAACCCGAGGACACTCTACAGACCCTGAAGGCACTCTACAGACCATTAGAACACACTACATGCCATGAGGATGCTCAACAGACAACGAGGAGATTCTACAGACCCAGAGTACTATCTACAGACCTTGAGTGCACTCTACAGACCCTAAGGACACTCTACAGACCCTGAGGGCACTCTACAGACCATTAGAACACACTACATGCCATGAGGATTCTCTAAAGACTCTACAGAGTACAATCTACAAACTGTATTCTGATGTGAATTCAGTTTTGCTATGTAGATACTGATCTATTATCAGGACATTAGTGCTTTTTCTATGTCACCATCCATATTAAAAAGTAGACTTCTCAAAATAAAATGCCTTCACATTAACTTGTGATGGCCTTTGGCTACCAAAGAAATTCAATGCAGGGGGAGAACATGGCTGGAGTGTGTTGGTAATGGGGAGTAAGGTGGGGCTGGTACAGGGTGGCTGAGGGCAAACTAGCAAGGCAGGTATTGGATGATGATGTTAAAAACAGCAGCCAAGCCAGCCCAAATGCAGTGCCGCCCACCGGTAATTCTGCCTCATATGGCAAGTCCGCCCATGCTTTTGGGTTCCATAGCTTCCTGTGTTCCAGTTTGCTACATCTGCTCTTAACTGATTCCCTAGTTCCTGACTTCTGCTCTGATCTGATGTGTGCTCGCTTGACATCATTTAAAGAAAGGAAGCACCATTCCTCTTTGCTGTTGTAGTCTTTAGCTGTCGAGCTGCATCAAATTGCGTTTAAAGACAGAAATAAGTTTAATATAAAGTTTATATATAAGCCTTGACAGGGCTCCATTTAATACTCGTACCAGTGTACCATCACATTTAGTTACGCCACTGCTCGAGGTAGGGGATTAAGTTTGGTGTCCATACATGCAGCTTTACTCCCAAGATTGTCAATGTATTTCAAGAAACTAAATTCTGGAGCCAGGGGCGTACAGAGCCCTGATGGGACCCCAGAGGCGTACATACCATTGGAGCAGTGCAGGGACTTGCCCCTGGGTCTGTGGAACAAGGGGGCCCGGCACACGCTGCCTCCACCGCCTCTGCGGGATGTTCCTGTTGCACATACTTACCAAACCATGCCACTATCTTCCCGCCGGGACAGGGGCTCATGACACGCTCCCCTGGTCTCTGTCACTGTGCAGACCCTGCCGCTGAGTGTGCGCAAAGTGACTCCCTCCCCCTGCTGATAATGGGGGCCCAGGCTGGAGATCCTGCTATGGGGCCCTATCAGGGCCATGTATGCCCCCATTAGAAGGCCCCTGCCCCAGGGCCGACACTTACCAGCTGGGTGCCGCGCACAATGCAGGAGGCGTGCGGTTTGCACACCGCAGGCCTTGAGAAATGTGTGGTGCTTGCACGAAGGGGCCCCCAGGAGGCATGCAGAGAGCGCGGAGGCGGCGAAAGCACGCAGCTATAGGTGAGCTGTGCGCTAGCTAGATCTGTAAAATATAATGCTGGAGCAAGATGTACATTCAGAAGAGGTGGTGTAAGTAGCTTGCGCCGGGCCCTCTTGTTCCACGGGCCTGGGGGCAGGTGCCTGCACTTCCTCTATGGTATGTACACCCCTGCCTGGAGGCAATCCTGGATATAATATATACATATACCGTATATATATATATATATATATATATATATATATATACACAGTATACAAAATATAGCATATGTAAAGGTCCCGAGTACCATCAATAAGCCCCCCACCCCCCCAGCCAGTGTTATCCTTCAAATCTCCTTTTTCTTATATATACAGTATATACATATATATATATATATATATATATATATATATATATATATATATACACAGTATACAGTATATAGTAAATGTAAAGGTCCTGAGCACCATCAGCCCCCCCCCCCCCCCCGGCTGTTATCCTTCACATCCCTTTTTTCTCATCTCACTAATGATGATAATAATTAGCAAGTCCTTGGGTTATATATGCAGACTTTCTTCATGCAGTGGTAGCAACGTATAGATAATTAGCAAGGTGTAATTAAGGCATCCCGCAATTTTTATTTCTCCCACATAAAGCTGCTCTATTCTCACATCTCCGCAGCACGCCGGTGATCACGATCCCTCCACAATTTAATTAACAACTCGTTATTACACAAGCTGCTTTTCTCTAGGAATTATTGCGGGAAAGCGAGCGGAATTCTCCCCAGCCACGGCTGCTGTGTGCCGCGATCTACAGCCCAGGAGCGAGCTGGTCCCCCACTTTCATGGCTAATTCATCTAATGGCGATCAGCGAGGGGAACGTGGCGTCTGGATTAATTAGGATATAGGACTAATGACTCCATTAGATGTGGAGAGTAAAAGATGCGAATAAATCAGAAGAGGAGCCAGAATGGCAGAGCTTTTAAATTAAATTCATTACATCTGCAGTACACAGATTTACAGCTTCGTTTTCAGCTCATTTTGAAAAAAACACCTCCAAACATCGATGGTCCCAACCCCCACCCTAGAGATAAGCCCAATTTGGAAAAAAAGAGGTTGTTTTCCACTTTAGGTCACGCACCAGAGGAGGGTAACTGACTGGGTACCAGTCACTTCTGGTTTAGAGAGTAGTGGAAGATACAGGGACGTACACCGTATAGATTTAGATGAGCAATAGGTTAAAGGCTGTCCAGGCAAAATGTAAAAAACATGATTCAGCAGCTTACCTCATCGTATCTGCCTGATCTCTTCTTATAACCTCGCAGCAGCACCTAGAAGCAGAAATTTGGCACTGACTTCTGACATTCCCGATTCTCTGAGCAGTAGACCACCAATCATAGGGTTCAACTGGTGGTCTTTAACTTTGCCCCCTGTGGCCACCTGTGTATCGCAGCATTTTATTGCACCTGCTATAAACACACTGCCTGCTATTGTACTGGAGAATGGCCACACTGAAAATTTCAAAGAAACAGGAAGCATTAGAAGCTTTAGGGCTATTATATGTAGTTGCCTGGACAATTGCTTAAAATGGCCATAGTCCCTGTGACAAACAATTTGGTACAGACTAATTGTTGCAACAAATGGGTATACATATTTGGATGAGTGGTTTCAGGACAGATATATACACATAGAATAGGTCACCCCAGCTTCAAAAAGACTTTGAAGTCTTGGTTGGCAGGTATGTGTCCTGGTGTTGGAGTAGGTGCCCAATTATTGTGCCTAGATGTAAGGAGAAAGGGGTAAGAGGGGGGTCTATACATGCTACAGGGTTGATTGTTTTTATAGTCGTTACAGAGGTTAAGGTAAGCTATTGGGGTACCAAACAGAAGCCTATAGTTACTAGGTGTACTAAAACATAGTCACAAGCCACCATGTGGAGAGACCCATGTTAGGCTCAGTATAAGGATATAAACAGAACAAAAGACTCTCTACTCAAAGGTAAATAGGTGCTTTCCTATAACAACACCCAACATAAAGAATAATAGGTTTACCCATCACTCCTTGCTGTTGATGGAGCCATGAAAATCATCTCTTTACATCTTGGTGCCATCCAAGGCACTCAGAAGCCGACGAGTGTGCAATTCCAAAGATCAGCTTAAAATGTACACAGCCAAATACCTTCCACTTGTGGGCACATGTCTTAAGTGAGGGGCTCTCATCATCATAAGGCTGGAAGTATTTGGCTGTATGCAGCGGTTAAACTTGGTGAGTACCGCAATCATCGCTAGCCACCATGTGGAGAGACCCATGTTAGGCCTTATATAGGTGGCTAAAAGGAACAAAAGACCCTCTACTCAAAGGTAATCATAATCACAAAGAGTGCTACTATTACTCTTTATTACACCTACTCCAATCACGTTACCCTCTTACAGCACTAATAGCTACCCAGCAGGGCAGCAGAAAATGGATGGGAACCCATAACCTTATGTCCCCGCCAGGTGCCCCAAAAGGTGACCTTGCCCTCTCCATGCTCATCTCAATATCCCCGGGGTTTCCCAACAAGTACTCACCTTAATGTCAATATAACCAGTAAACTAAGCCACCATTTTTTTTTTTTTTTAACAGTCTTTATTTAAAGGTTTTGTAATATTAAACAAACAGACAATGGGTACATTGGGTACGATACACAAGAGGTGGGGAGGAACATATGAGGGTCCATGTCAAAGCACAAGTATTATCTTACATCCGAACAACCACATTACATGATATTTAACAGAGGGTTCGATAGAGACCGCGTGGCACCTGTCCTCCTGCCAGACGAAAATGCTTTACTATGCAGTCCTCAAACGGGAATCGGCACTTCCTCCATATCGGACAGGACCCCATGTCCCTCCCGTGGAGGGGCGGGGCGACACATAGGGGGCTTGGGTAGGATAGGGAATGAGAGGGTAGATGGAGAAACGCAAGAGGGGGGGGAAGGGGAAAGTACAAGGTATGGCGTGCGGGACACGGCTCCAAGCCGGGCACCTATCATCTCCCGAACAAGTCTAATATTCCTCAAGATGGGGCGAGACAAACCCCATCAAGACAGATCAATGTAAGGCGAGACAGCACCGTGAACACAACCCCAGACCCTTTATTCAAACAGGTTCCTGAATTCCTCTGATTCCTTGTAGATCAGCCAGGGAAGCCAAGTGTTTCTATATTGCTCGTCTCTGTCATGTAGGGCCAGTGTTAGGTCTTCCATTTCCCTTACCTGCATAACCTCCTTCACCCAATCCCTAACGGAGGGGGCTTTCTTCTGTTTCCAGAGTCTAGGCATTGTCTGCTTGGCGGCGTTCAACAGATGGACCAGCAGAGTTTTTTTATACTTCCCCGTCGGGGTCCTCGTGGAATGGAGTAGGACCCCGGCTGGATCATCCTGTAATTGTGCCCCTGTAAGTTGCCCCACTATGCGCAGGACCGCTATCCAGTATTCCCGAATTCTGGGACACTTCCCCGCATCTCCAGCAACTCGCGTCTGCCGTACCAAACATCTTGCCTAATCTATCGGGGGTGAAATACCAGCGTGTCAACAATTTATAATTGACCTCCTGCGTTCTCGTAGCTGCCGAAGACTTGTGTGCCAGGGACGCTATTTTAGTTCTCTCCTTTTCGCCTATTGTTCTTCCCAGATCTGACTCCCACTCTCCCCAGAATGTAGGCAGGACCGCTTGGTCGCTGATGAGGAGTGAGTACAAATAGGAAATCAGATGGGGCTGCGGCTGCCCAGCCAGGCAGAGCCTTTCGAATTCTGTATAGCTCCTGACACTTTCCCTTCGGAAACCCACTTTAGATAGTACTGATTGAAATCATAGGAGAGTCCAGGGGTCTAAGTTCCCATTCTCAAACTTAGCCCTAAGCTCCCCTAGGGAGACCCAGCCCCCCTCCGACATCAAATCCCTCTCAGCTGGCCCACCTTCCCCCATTCCCTTAATTCCGTCCTAGTACAGTTTGGCAGGAGCTGCGGGTTAAGCCACCATTTTTTTTTTATCCAAACCTTATTGAGAAAGGAAGTGAGCATGTACAATTCACAACAATACAGTATATACGCTTCACCACCTATAATGACAATAGTCCAGAGTAACTAGAAAGCATATTTATATGAGATCTCTATCAGAGGACATATAACAGTTCTTGTAAGTAGTAGTACCAAAAGTGCATTGAAAGACAAGTATATTTACCTCTTCATTGCTAACAAAAGTCCACTTCATGCTTATGTATGTGTATGTATGTGTATTGTTGGGAAGCTTGGCCATGGAAATGCAAGAATTCTTATCAATGGTGAAGTGGTTAAAGGAGTAGAGGAAAGCATGTTTCTGGGTGTTACCTTAACAAGCAAATTTAAATGGGAAAACCCGCAGCCAATCTCAGGATAAAAACACAGCAGATAATGTTCTTCCTACTGCAGTTGAAACAATTTGACGTATTCAGAGATACCCTGCGTATGTTCTACACCACCACCATAGAGGCCGTCCTACGTGCATCCATCACTGTCTGGTATTGTAACTTGTCCTTCAAACACAAACAGAATATACAAAGGATAATAAGATTTCCCAGGAAAATCATTGACTTACCCTTGCCGTCAGTTGAGTTCCTCAAGAGAGTCATGAAATGAACTCAGGGCATTATGAAAGAGCCATCACACCCAGCACAGGTAGGAGATAAAGCGCACATCACAACAGGACCTCTAGGCACTTGAACAGCTTCTTTCCACATGCCATCGAGCTGATAAATTCCTGTGGTGTGTGAGGACTCAAGAACTATGGTTGTTGGGTGCCACTGAAGTGTAATGTCCAGTTGGTAGCCACCCCATTAATGTCCTGCAAGTCACTGCCATTAATGATTATACGGTAGTGTATATGATCCTGTGGTATATAATGATATTTAGCTGTACTTATCTTAGGTTAGATTGTTTAGATGTTAAAGTATGTTCATAAAAAGCAATCCTATGTTCTCTGGTCATCACCCCCCTACTCCTTCCTTCCTTTCCTACAAATGGTAACCGCTGCTGTGTGCCAAGCTAATTTCCTTGTATGTAATGTACTTGCATACCTCCCAAGTGTCCCTGATTTGAGTCCATATCCCCCTGACCCTCGTTCTTCTCATTTGTCTCTCTTTGAGGTGTAACATGTGGATCTGCATCAAAAAATGATTAATTCGCCCATTTAAAGTGTTTTTATAGTTGTAACTGTTACACCCTATCTCCTATCCATCCCTCAATGAGGGGGCCTAATTTATATATTGTCCCTCTTTCCCACCCTCTTTCCCAGGTAGGTATGTACTTGGTGGACAATAAACTCCGATCCGATTCTGAAGAATAATATGCTATATGCCGGTGAAGTGGACATAGTGGCGTCTGCTAAGAATGAAAGCATACGGGAGGGAGAGGAGCAACTGGGGTTAAAATTAAACTGGACTAACACCTGTAACGGGTGTTGGTCCCACAGACAAGCTCCGGGGGCATCTAGAATTCTGAAGCCCCCCCGAACATAACCACCCCCCTAGAATGCCCCATATCCTTACCTTCACCTCGAGCCAGCACCGAGAAAGGAGTCCCGCAATTGGCCGCTGGGCAGTCACATGGGCCATGGTCGTCTCCTCTGCGCCGGCCATTGGAACGACACCTCCACATGCACGCCGGCGGCCAATTGCAGAATTCCAGAAGGATAAGGATATTGGTAAGGATATTGGACGTTGTGGGATGGTAGATTCTGGGGGGCTCCAGCACCCGGGATCCTCCCCTTGAGCTTGTTCTTATTCTCTGTCTGAGGGACCAACAACACCTGTGAAAGAAAAATGGGTGCTGGTCCATTTTTAGCAAAAAAAAAGAAAAGTAAGGTAAAGTATGAACAAGAGAATCAGAAAAAAAGGTGGCGATCCGAAGTAGGAGTAAATATAGTGTTAGTTGGAGGAGCATAAGAAGAGGGAGGAGGATAGAAAAGGGGGACAGGTAAATAAGTGTAGTAAAAGTGGGCTTTAATCCCGCTCCTGCCACCGTACCCTCCAACCAACTCTAGCGAGGTAAGTTATGCAGCCATAAAGATGATCTATTTACTGGCCTTACACTAATTTATATGCATCTGATTATCTGAAGAGTAACCAAGTGGTCAAGAAATTCTGTATCTTACCCTTAGTTGTGCGGGGGAGTTCCTCCATCTCTGCTATGAGGCCGATTCATTAATAGCGCCAGGTAGCGACAGTTGAGCGACTGTAGCAGCATTTTCAGAGCGCCCGCTAGTAGTGGCTGTGATTGGCCGTTGTTCGGTTGTTTACAGCGACTCAGTCGGTTTGCCGTAATGTTGAATATTGGGTGAGGAGTCGCTAATTGACAGGTTCCGCGCTGTATGGGAGCGCATGATAGCGCCTGGCCCTAGCGACCGGCTCCCACCATATTCATTAAAAAATCACGCTCAAAAAATTCTCGCGCTGTGAAATGCATGTTTAAACCCCAGAGCGCTGGAGGCGATGGGTTAAAAGTAGTTTTTTAACCCCCAAACAACCATATTTTTGGAAACCAAAAAAAACAAGTTTTTTAAATAATTTAGTAATATGAATACATTAATATCAGACCTGTAATATCAATTCTGTACAATTTTATTTTTTTTTACCTTAAAAAATTATCTAAAATGGCAGAAGTGGTCACAGAATTTTTCAGATTAAAAAAAAAAAAAAAAATAACAATTAATTATGAATATTTAAAGATTGCTCCATTGAAATGCATTGGAGAGCGCCAGGTAGCGAGAGGTCATACCTGTCGCTGTTCAAGGTCGCTCGCTGGCGCTGTGGGGTAAGGCTGGAATAATGATGAATGATTCGCTATCTGGCGCTATCTCAGTCGCTAAGCAGGATCAGCTTGATAAATGTGTGATTGTGGTGGGGAGCCAGCGTTCTCGTGGCGGGGCCCGTCATTACCGTTTGCTCACCATTCGCTACCTGGCGCTATCCCTTGTTAAATAAGGGCCTAAAGGTTATTCATCAAGGCAAAGCGCCAGGTAGCGAACAGTAACCACCGGGCGCTGTACGCAATACCACATTTATCATAGCGATTCTGGTGAGTGACTCTTAACAGCGTCATGTAACGTACAATTCATCATCACAGGCAGCTCAGCATATAGCTTCCAGGGTGCCAGGTATTACCTGTCGCTTTCCCATACATTTTAATAGAGACGTTCCTTTGATTCTCTTTAAACAGGGTTTTCTTTCATTTATTTATTTTTTTCTCAAATTATTGTGTGACCTCTCCTGGCCTAGAAAGAGTCATTTTTGAAAACTTTTTGGATTTTTTTATATTTTTATGCAGAATTATCATTACAGGTCTGGCATTAAAATGTTCATGTCACAGTGTTATAACAATGTCATTCCATGTGTTTTCGCTTTGTTACTGGTGGATATGTGTTCAAAAACAGACTTCAATCACACAGCTTCTGGCGCTCTGGGCTACAGCGACCCCAATTTTGAGCGGCGGCGCTGTGTGAGTCTGTTTTTTTGATGAATATGGTGAGAGTCGGTCGCACTGAGCTGCCGCTACCTTTCGCTCCCACACAGCTCTGTACTGGTGTTAGAGCACCCGACATACATCAAATTCATCAATGCCAGTCAGGTTACTACAGTGACTGAGACACTCTGTTACAGCGCCCCGTAGCCGATCACAGCAACTACTAGTGGTCACTCGCTACAGACTCTCATCTGCCGGTACCTGTCGCTACTGATGAATCAGCCTCCACGTCACCTTTTAAACTGTAACAACTATTAGGCTGATTCATTACTAGCGCCCGGTACCGGCAGATGAGCGTCTGTAGCGAGGCTCTGAGAGAGACCGCTAGTAGTCACTGTAATCGGTTATGGGTCGCTGTTGCAGAGCGCCTCAGTCACTGGCTGGCAATGAATTTGATGTGTGAGTCGCCAGGACAGCACTGTAAGGGAGCGAACGGTAGCGACTGGTCAGTGTGAGCAACTCACACCAAATTAAAAAAAAAACAGCCTCACGCAGCGCCGGCGCTCAAAATTGGGTCCCTGTAGCCCAGAGCGCCAGAAGCTGTGTGAGTAAAGTCTGTTTTTGAACACATATCCACCAGTAACAAAGCGAAAACACATTGTTATAACATTGTGACATTAACACATTAATGGCAGACCTGTAATGACAATTCTGCATAAAAATATAAAAAATATTAAAAGTTTTCAAAAATGACTCTTTCTAGGCCAGGAGAGGTGACGCAATGATTTGATAAAAAAATTAAAAGAAAACCCTGTTTAAACAGAAGAAAAGGAACATCCATTGAAATGTATGGGAGAGCAACAGGTAATACCTGGCGCTCTGGAAGCCAGAGAGTCGGCGCTATACAGCCACCTGTGATGATGAATCAGTCGCTACATGACGCTGTAAGAGTTGCTCACCAGAATCGCTTTGATAAATGTGGTATTGCGTACAGCGCCCAACGGTCACCGTTCGCTACCTGGCGCTATGGCTTGATGAATAACCCCCTTAGAAAATAAGAACCCCCCCCTAGCCTGCAAATACCCCTCACTTACCCCTTTCTCCTAATATCTAGGCACCTACTCCAACAACAAGTCACAAGCAACCATCTTCTGAAGACTCTCTGAGGAAGCACATTAGTGAAGCTCAGGCCCTTATTTATGAAGGAATAGCGACAGGTAGCGACTGGTGAGCGGCCGGTAATGACGGGCCCCGCCACGAGAACGCCGGCTCCCCACCACAATCACACATTTATCAAGCCGATCCTGCTTAGCGACTGAGATAGCGCCATATAGCGACTCATTCATCATTATTTCAGCCTCAGCCCACAGCGCCAGCGTCCGACCTTGAACAGCGACAGGTATGACCTGGCGCTATTAATGAATCGGCATCAAAGTTTTCAAAGACTTTTTGAAGCCAACTATGGGGGCCTGTCCTATGTATATAACTACCCAGTTGGTGTATTTATCTACAGTTTATACTGTATATATTAACTGATTGGCAATTATACAAAGCCGTATGAAAATATGTCACTAGTCCAATAAATGTATACACAATTATTGCTACAACCAGTCAGTACCAATAGGTTCCTGTCACGGAGACTAAGGCCGTTATAACTTGCAACCTAAATTAATACGTAATATCGTGCTGCACAAGAAATATACAATAATATAAAGCTCAAGGTGTGAAAAAGCGTCCTTCCTCTCAATATGATACGGTCATTTTTCCCAAAAAAAGAAACACAGAGCTATAGTCGGTAATAAAAAATTTCTTGTAAGTTGAACAATCCCAAGGTGCAAAACTTCTCAACGCTCTGTGAAATCCGCCCCCAGTTAAAGAGGACCAACACCCAGGATTTTCACCTAGGTTTTGGTCCAGTTCCGTGGGGCACCCCGATCCTACGGCGCATGCGCAGGCCTCGTCCAATCAGCGCGCTCAGAGCCGCTGTGGTATGCATGTACAAGGGCCAGACAACCACAGCGGCTCCGAGCACGCTGGCGGGCGCATTTCGCGCTTCCCTTTAACAGGGAGCGCGCCCGCGCTGGCCATACACAAACGGCCGGGGGGCGCGCCCTGCTAGAGAGAATCACGATATGTGGCCGCGGCCAGCGCATGCGCCGTTGGAACGGGGGTAAAGTAAGGTGAATGGGGCGCCCTGGGGGGTTTCACACAGCAGGGCATCCCGATTTTGGATGCCCCGCGGAGAGGGATTCCCGGGCCGATCAGCCTGGGTGTTGGTCCCCTTTAAGTTTAAACTCTTACCAGAACAATGGCATAGAGAAGTGCAACTAAATAAACATTCCAGATATGCTTATCCAAGTCCAAATGTCAAAGTGCCTGGGAAATTCACAATCCAACAAGTGCCAGCTTATTTATTCTCCACGTGAAGCCATCCCAATAGTAAAGCATGTGAAGAAAAAAAAAAACACATCTAGTGCAAAAACTTTTTAGGCTTCCACAATCATTTATTAAATAAAGTATTGCACTCACAAGCAAAGATAAGATAAAGAGTAAAAAAGCAGCCAAAAGTGTTTCTCTCAACAGCTCTCACCGCCTGGGATTCCAGTTCTTATGTATCGCTAGTCCACAACTCGATAAAGAAGGTCCAGCTGATTAAAAACAAATAGTGTGCCAAGCTCCTCCAACGCGTTTCGTTCCTGAAGGGACTTTAACCCCTATTCCTCATTAAAGCCCAATTTGGGCAATAAAGTAGGAAAAACTCACCCTGATCCCCAGTTAATAATGGCTGCCAGGCAGCTTTCAGGTAGTGTGATATGTCACTTGAAGTGCACCAAAAATCTCCAAAACCCGGGCAAGCTTGATTCTTTCCCCCTGGGGCATCCAGATTCGGCATGTCCTGCTGTGTGAAACCCCCCCAGGTCGCCCAGTAATCTTACCCTCTCCCTCGATCCAATGGCACATGCGCGAGCAGCGGCCACTTCCTGCTATACCTTTAGCATTTGTGAATGGCCGGTGTGGGCACGCTCCCTGTTAGAGGGCAGCAAGGATGCGGCCTCCGGCGTGCACAGCTGCACTCGGCTAGACTTGGCACCATTGAACTTGTGAGTTTCTGGAGAGTTTGCAGGATGTCAGCATGGCCTCCCAAATCTGCTGTTTTGAACCACCTCCCACCCTCATATAATGCTTGCTTGAGGATACTCCAAAGTTCTCAATAGAGTCGAGGTCAAGCTCTGTTTACATGTAAGGCTTTGGCAATCAGAAGTGTAGCGGCCACATCCCCAGCAAAGAGGCCGGGCGGCCGCGCGCTCACAGTCTGAAGCTGCAGGAATGCAGCTGCCAGATGTTTATGTCGGCGAGGGTGATGTGGGGGGTGGGTGCCCCGGGGGAAGGTCAGCCTCTTGCCATAGGATCTTTTAGATTCCAAGGCCGTACCACAAGGGTTTTGTTCCACAGGAATTTAATGTTCCCGCGTGTTGTTCCTCTCAGGCAGGTCATCTTAAATTCGCGTTTCCATGGCACACCTTCCTGGCGTTCTCACCGCACAGGCTTGGGCAAAACCAAACTCTCTGAATGGCTGAGTGGCCAGCTCCCTGCGGCTCTGCTTATGGCTAAGCAGCCTGGATGTCTGTTGCATGGCCGCACCACCCATTCAAAGAGGCCGGACAAGAGTGCGTGCACGGCTAGAGGTGAGCGGGGATGCGTCCCAGCGCCGGGAAGTGGCCATGGTTCTGGGATCAGGTGAGTGGATCTGGGGATCCGGGGGAGTTTAGACAGATGGGCATCACAATTTAGGATGCCCCAATTAGTGCGACTAGGACCATCCTGGAGCCTGAAATATTCTCTTTAAGCCCTACAGAATGTAATACCATTTGTCGTAGGTGAACAATACTATAAAAATATAATCAAAAAGATCAACCAAACAAACGTGTATGTGGCGTAAGCCTTAAATTTAATGAATGATAATTAATGTATCTGCGTACAGAATAAGCGCGGAGGGGAATGAGGGAACATTGTGTAACCATCACGGCTCAGGCGAAGCAGCAGTTGCTTCTCATTTCCGGAAATAGTTACCAAGGAAGCGGATTCCTCGGCTCGCCGTGTTCTGTTTGTCACTCTGCGCCCAGAAAGACGCCAGTTGGCGTAATAATGACATCCGGAGTTCTTCCTCCTCCTCGTCCAATTGTCATCCAGAGAAGAATGCTGCCTATTCCCATCTAACAGGCTCCAGCATCCCATTTTTCCCCAAGATTATCCATCCCATCTAATTATGATCCTAATCCAGAGTACACAACCTGGTCACATATATATATATATATATATATATATATATATATATATATATATATATACAGGAATAACTATAGAGGGTGCAAAGGTTGTAACTGTACCTGGGCCCACAAGGTAAAAGGGCCCCATCATTTTTGTTTCTCCATCTGATTTCTTATATTTATCCTCAGGGCTGGATCAAGTGTGGTGGAGCCCCTGGGAAAAAAAATCTGGTGGAGGCCCCTGGTGAAATATTTTTTCCATTAAAGTGGACCAAAATCCATGCCCGGGAATCTATAAGATCGATTCCCTCCCCCTCCAGGGCATCCAAAATAGGGATGCCCTGCTGTTTGAAACCTCCCAGGTCGCCCCATACCCTTACCTTGCTTCCTGAACTTGCTCAGACCACTTGGCTGTCACTGCAGTTTTATAACAATGGTTAGTGGAGTATACACTTGCTCAGACCACTTGTCTGTCTCTGCAGTTTAATTGCAATTGTTAAAGGAGTATGCACCTGCACATACCACTTTGGTGTCACTGTAGTTTAAAAACAATTGTTAGTGGAGTATGCACCTGCACATAGCCCTTTGGTGTCACTGCAGTTTAATAACAATTGTTACTGGAGTATACACTTGGTCAGACTACTTGGCTATCACTGCAGTTTAATAACAATTGTTAGAAGAGGCAGTTGTGGCCTAGAGGTAAGGGGAGCGGACTTGTGACTGGAGGGTTCGAATCCCGGTCCTGGGACATGACTGAAGTGCTCTTGAGCAAGGACACCTAACCCCCCAACTGCTCCCCGGGCGCCATAAATAGGGCAGCCCACCGCTCCAGGCATGTGTACACTCACTGCACGGACGGGTTAAATGCGGAGGACAAATTCTTATGTGTGCGCAAGCATACAATGGCCATCTATGCATTAAAATAAAATAAGAAAATTAAATTAAAAGAGTATACACTTGCTCAGACCACTTGGCTGTCATTGCAGTTTTATTGCAATTGTTAGCAGAGTATATACTTGCACGACAGCAGTTTAATAACAATTCTTATTGGAGCATACACTTGCTCAGACAACCTGGCTGTCACTGCAGTTTAATAACAAATGTTAGTGGAGTATACACTTGCTAAGACCACTTGGGTGTCACTGCAGTAATAAAAATTGTTAGTGGAAGATACACTTGTTTAGACCACTTTGGTGTCACTGCAGTTTAATAACAATTTCTACTGGAGTATACACTTGCTCAGACTACTTGGCTGTCATTTCAGTTTAATAAGAATTGTTAGTGAAGCATACACTTGTTCAGGCCATGTATCCACTTGCTCAAACCATTTGGGGATCACTGCGTTTTAAAACAAGTGTTAGTGGTGTGTCCACTTGTTCAGGCCCCATCAGACTCTTTTGAAAAAGCAAATTAAAAGAATGTCTGTTGTGTCCACTGGCTTGTGCCATATGAGGCTCTTTTTTTTTTAATGACAAATAGTAATTGAGTGTTCCCTAGTTCAGGCCACTTGAGTGTCACTGCTGTTTAAAAACAAGTGTTAGTGGTGTATCCACTTGCTCAGGCCACTTAAGGGTCACTGCTGTTTATTAACAAGTGTTAGTGAAGTATGCACTTGCTCAGGCCGCTTAAGGGTCACTGCTGTTTAATTACAAGTGTTAGAGGAGTGTCCACTTGCCCAGGCCACTTAAGGGTCACCACTGTTTAAAAACAAGTGTTAGTGGATTGTCCACTGGTTCAGGTCATGTCAGGCTCTTTTGAAAAAAGTTTAAAAATTGTGTAGCTTCCACTGGTTCAGGCCACATGAGACTCTTTTTTGTTTAATGACAAATAGTAATTGAGTGTTCACTAGTTCGGGCCACTTGGGTGTCACTGCTGTTTAAAAACAAGTGTTAGTGGTGTATCCCCTCGCTCAGGCCCCTTAAGAATCACTAATGTTTAATAACAAATGTTAGTGGAGTATACACTTGCTCAGGCTACTTAAGGGTCACTGCTGTTTAATGACAAGTGTTAGTGGAGTGTCCATTTGCTAAGCCAGCATCTGTGGGTCTTTCTGGCCTATATAAGCTGGTCAGCACTGTTTTTCTGGGCTGAAGCGTGGCTGAATCATAGCAAACACCTTAGTGGGAATTTTGTGGAATTTCTTAAATTCATAGCCACGTCCTATTTATGTATTCCTGAGGCTGTACTGAGTCAAAGTGCAGGTTGTTCAGCGCAGAAGTCTGAAACTCCAGTTAAATCTTTTACCTCTGTGTCTGTAGTAGAGGATGAGGTTGACAGTGAGTCAGATGCCTGGACCAATGTGTCTGGTGTAGAATATGAGGTATGTGAGCTCGATCTAAAATCTATCTGTGAGTCCAATCTAAAATCAGTCTGTGCCTGCAGCCCCGACTCCATGTTTAGCTTTGAACTTAACTCAATGTCGGTCTGTGACCCTGACCCAATGTCTGTCTTTGAGCCTGACTCATTCTCTGCCTTTGACCTTGATCCTATACCTGTCTGTGAGCCCAAACCTATTGTTGAGTCTGATTTTTCTATGGTGTCTGATCACTCTGTCGAGTATGATTCTCCTGTATTTTTTGCAGAGTTTGACGATTGCCCTGCCGAGTCTGCTGATTGCCCTGCCAAGTCTGCCGATTGCCCTGCTGATTCTGCCGATCGCCCTGCCGAGTCTGCTGATCGCCCTGCCGAGTCTGCCGATCGCCCTGCCGAGTCTGTCGAGGTTGCCGATCCCCCTGCCGAAACTGATCCTGATCACTGTCCTTCTGGTATTTCTAAAGAAGGCCTTGAAGACCCGTTACGTGCCCGTGGTTTTAAAACACCTTGGTTCGCACAAGGTGATTTCTTCCCGCTGGCTCTAGGAAGCCTTGTCTGTGAGCCCAAACCTATTGTTGAGTCTGATTTTTCTATCGCGTCTGATCACTCTGTCAAGTCTGATTCTCCTGTATTTTTTGCCGAATCTGCCGATCGCCCAGTTGAGTCTGACGATCGCCCTGCCGAGTCTGCCGAGGTTGGCGATCGCCCTGCCGAGTCTGTCGAGGTTGCCGATCGCCCTGCCGAGTCTGTCGAGGTTGACGATCCCCCTGCCGAAACTGATCCTGATCACTGTCCCTCTGGTATTCCTAAAGAAGGCCTTGAAGATCCCTTACGTGCCCGTGGTTTTAAAACACCTAGGTTTGCACAAGGTGATTTCTTCCCGCTGGCTCTAGGAAGCCTTGAGCGGTTTCCTAGGGTTGCAGTAAGGCCCGATTAGGCTTTGGGCGGTGCTTCATAGGTCTTGGTTTCCCTGGACATTGCCTTGAAGGTCTCAGTCTCCTTGGGTGTTGCCTTGAAGGTCCCGGTCCCCCTGGGCGCTGGCTCAAAGGTTTTGGTCCTCCTGGATATGGTTTCCTGTACTTTGACCCTGGAGGGTCTTTGCCTGGATTTCTGCCTGCATTGCCATTGCCTGGATTTCTGCCTGCCCTAGCATGTGCACTGGGCAATGCCATTGGTTCCAGTGTCCACATCACCACTGACACGTGGACTACTAAGCATGGGCAGGGAATACATACATCCCTCTAAGCACTGTGGTGCATATCCTTCCACCACCCAGGATTGCTGGATACCAGTCAGTGCCTCCTATTGCCTCCTCCTACTCTGCTTCAGCTCCTGCACAGGGCAGTGCCCACGTGGCTTGCGGGGTGAGTTGCCAGGCCAACAGCAGCCAGGTGCTCCACTGACCAGACAGAGGACAGTTTCTTGGTGTCAAAGGATTCAGAGGGGGAGGAGGAGGACTTTCTCTCACAGCGTGGCACCCAGAGCAGCTCACGGGCATCCCTGGAGTGTGGCTGGAGGGAGGAGCAGGAGGAGAAGACACTTGATACTGAGGCCAGCTTCTCCAGCTTGACTCAGACAGCCTTGTGCACATGAGCCACTACGTGCTCCAGTGCCTGTGGAACAACCACATTGTCTCCAGTGCCGATTTATTACTGGGTGGCCATCCTGCTGGATCCCCGCAATAAGGATAACATCACCTCCTTGATTCCAGCACTGGAGCAGGATAGAAAAATGAGAGAGTACAAACGCATGCTGGTGGACGCACTACTGGCAGAGATCCCAGGTGCTCAGTGGTGGCCCAAGGCCGAGGAGGAGGAGCAAGTCACCAACACTGCAGGGGCAACGGCACCACCTCACAGGGGAGGGTGAGCGTGGCCACAACGTGGAACACCTTATTCAATTGTCCCCCACACCCACCACCATCGAATATGGCCTGTAATACCAGGAGGCAGACTTTGACTCGCATGGTGGATGTCTACCTGTCGACGCATCTCCCTGTACTATGAGATAGGCCCTCCCCTCCTACAAATTGTGGGTTCCAAATTTGGACATGTGGCCAGAGCTTGCCCTCTATGCCTTAGAGGTGCTGGCCTGCCCTGCGTCAAGTGTCCACTCAGAACATGTGTTCAGCACCGCAGGGGGTGTCATCACTGACGGGGGATCCGCCTATCCACAGCCAAAGTGGACATGCTTACAGTACATTCCTTAAGATGAACCAATGTTGATCTAATGGGACTTGGCCGTACCAGCACCTGAGTGACTGGTTAAAGTGTTTGCTACCTCCTTTGCATCATCCACCTGTGAACAATGTAATATTTTTATTTAGTTACATATTTATTTTTGTGTATATTTATTTATCAATGTTAATTTTTATTTATATATGTATATATTTAAGTATATATTTATTTATGGGTGTTTTTTATGTCTTTGTATATATTTCTGTGATTATTTGGAGTACTTTCCCTACCCCATTTTGTTTGCAATCTCCATGGTGTTACCCCCACCCCTAATACCCGTTAAATAAAATATTTTTTAATTATTTTTATTTACATGTGTATCTCTTAATTATTTTGTTTTCTGCCATTATTTTGAGCACTGTCCCTACCCCATTTTGTGCAAGGCAACCACCCAGGTGCTACACCACACTTCCCGACTGGGTCTCTGACATCCATAAAAAAAAAATATTTTGATTTTTTTCATTTATTTTTAATTAATGTATTTGTGTATTTTTGTTTTTTTTATTTTTGGTATTATTTTGAGCCCTTTCCCTAGCCCATTTTGTGCAGGGCAGTTGCCCAGGTGTTGACCTTCCCCCCACCCCCCCAATTTGGCCTAAAACGAATATTTGAATTTTTTAAAAACGGGGAGGCTGATTTATTAATAGCGACATGTAGCGACAGTTGAGCGACTGTAGCGTTATTTTCAGAGCGCCCGCTAGTAGTCGCTGTGCTTGGCCGTTGTTCGGTTGTTGACAGCGACTCAGTAGGTGTGGCGTAATGTTGAATACAAGGTTACGAGTCGCTATTTGACAGGTTCCGCGCTGTATGGGAGCGCATGATAGCGACTGGTCAGAGCGACCGGCTTCCACCATATTCATCAAAAAATCACGCTTAAAAAATGATCGCGCTGTGAAATGCATGTTTAAACCCCAGAGCGCTGGAGGCGATGGGTTAAAAGTAGTTTTTTAACCCCCAAAACACCATATTTTTGGAAACCAGAAAAAAAAAAAATATTTTAAATAATTTAGTAATATGAATACATTAATATCAGACCTGTAATATCAATTCTGTACAATTTTTATTTTTATTTTTTTTTTTCCTTAAAAAAATTATCTAAAATGGCAGAAGTGGTCACAGAATTTTTCACATTAAAAAAAAAAAAAACAATAACAATTAATTATTAATATTTAAAGATTGTTCCATTGAAATGCATTGGAGAGCGCCAGGTGGCGAGAGGTCATACCTGTCGCTGTTCAAGGTCGGACGCTGGCGCTGTGGGCTGAGGTTGGAATAATGATGAATGAGTCGCTATATGGCGCTATCTCAGTCGCTAAGCAGGATTGGCTTGATAAATGTGTGATTGTGGTGATCTTTGTTTCAGAGAGCCTCAGTCGCTGGCCGGCATTGATGAATATGATGTGTGAGTCGCAGTACTACGCTGTATGGGAGCGCCGGCGCTTATATGTGTAACATGTATCTATTAGTAACAAAGCGAAAACATATGGAATTACATTGTTATAACATTGTAACATGAACACTTTAATACCAGACATGTAAGGACAATTCTGCATAAAAATATTAATAATCCAAAAAGTTTTAAAAAATGTCATTTTCTTGCCCAGGATACATGTCAGAAAGTTTAGAGTTTTTTTTTAAGAAAAAAAAAATTGGGATTAGGAAAGGGATTTAAGGAACGTCCATTGAAATGTATGGGAGAGCGCCAGGTAGCGACAGGTAAGACGTGGCGCTCTCCAAGGCTGAACGCCGGCGCTGTACGCTGAGGCTGGGATAATGATGAATCGGACGCTACATGGCGTTGTTCTAGTCGCTCACCAGATTCCGCTTCATAAATGTGTAATTGCTGCCGTGTCCGGCGTTCACCTGCCGCTATCTGCCGCTGTACAGGCACTACCTGGCGCTATCGCTTCATGAATAAGGCCCTTATTTAAGAAGGGATAGCGTCAGGTAGTGGCTGGTTAATGAGAGGTAGCGACAGGTAGCGACTGGTGAACGCCGGACACGGCACGCAATTACACATTTATCAAGCAGAATCTGTTTAGCGACTGGGATAGCGCCATGTAGCGTCTGATTCATCATTTTCACAGCCTCAGCGAACAGCGCCAGCATTCAGCCTTGCACAGCGCCAGGTATGACCTCTCGCTACCTGTCGCTCTCCCATACATTTCAGTGGACGATACTTTTCTTCTCTTTAAACTTTTTTTTTTTTTTTTTTTTCAAAAAAATCACAAATAATTCTGTGACCTCTTCTGGCATTGAATAAGCAGTTTTTTCATATTTTTTTTCATTTTTTATATATTTCTGCAGAAATGACATTACAGGTCTGCCATTAAAGTGTTCATGTTACAATGTTGTTACAATGTAATTCCATATGTTTTCGCTTTGTTACTAGTGGATAGATGCTGAAAAACACACTTTAAACACACACCGCCTCCTGCGCTCCGGGCTTCAAACAAATATTTTTCAGCGCCAGAGATTTTTGCAGCTGTTTTTTTGCTGAATATGGTGTGAGTCGGTCGCTATGAGCAGTCGCTAACATGCGCTCCCATACAGCGCTGTACTGGTCAAATAGCGACTCCTCACAATGTATTCAACATTACTGAACAGCGACTGAGTCGCTATAAAGTAGCGACTCACGGCCGAGCACAGTGACTACTAGCGGGCGCTCTGAAAATGCCGCTACAGACGCTCATCTGTCGCTACCTGCTGCTAATGATGAATCAGCCTCTTAATCTGGTTTATGGTGGGAAGGTCCACTAGAGTGAATTTTCCATTTGACTTTAACCTAAACAGCAATGCCACTGATAAAACCTAAAATGAATCTCTTACTTTGTAAAGCTCAATCAATGTCAATTTATGTCATAAAATATTTAATATAATTAATTATTACTATTATAGTAATAATAATAATTAACACATTGTATTGTAAAAGCAAAGGTCCCTCTTCGCCCCTTATTTATGAAGGAATAGCGACAGGTAGCGACTGGTGAGCGGCCGGTAATGACGGGCCCCGCCACGAGAACGCCGGCTCCCCACCACAATCACACATTTATCAAGCCAATCCTGCTTAGCGACTGAGATAGCGCCAGATAGCGAATCATTCATCATTATTCCAGCCTCAGCCCACAGCGCCAGCGTCCGACCTTGAACAGCGACAGGTATGACCTCTCGCTACCTGGCGCTCTCCAATGCATTTCAATGGAACAACCTTTAAATATTAATAATTAATTGTTATTAATGTTTTTTTTTTTTTTTTTTTTTTTTTAAATGTGAAAAATTCCGTGACCACTTCTGCCATGTTAGTTAATTTTTTTAAGGTAAAAAAAAAAAATTTGTGCAGAATTGATATTACAGGTCTAATATTATTGTATTCATATTACTAAATTCTTTCAAAATTTTTTTTTTTTTGGTTTCCAAAAATATGGTGGTTTGGGGGTTAAAAAACTATTTTTGACACATCGCCTCCAGCGCTCTGGGGTTTAAACATGCATTTCACAGCGCGAGAATTTTTGGAGCGTGATTTTTTGATGAATATGGTGGGAGCCGGTTGCTCTGACCAGTCGCTATCATGCGCTCCCATACAGCGCGGAACCTGTCAAATAGCGACTCGTAACCTTGTATTGAACATTACTGCACACCGACTGAATCGCTATTAACAACCGAACAATGGCCAAGCACAGCGACTACTAGCGGGCGCTGTGAAAATACTGCTACAGTCGCTCAACTGTCGCTACCTGCCGCTATTAATGAATCGGCCTCTTCATTTTGGTCACAATGGGATTTATAGACGAATGACCTGGATGTCTCTCCGCAGAGAACAAAGCAGGCGGTTGGGTTGCTGTGCAGTATATTTAGCTCTGACTAATAAATCTGTTTACTTCTGGAACAAGCCACAGCCTGACACAAGCGCCAGCCATCTCCACGAATAAAGCGTCTTCTCACCACCAAATGGTGCACAGGAGGTGGATCGGTACCTTCCATGTTATCCAAGGCCAAACTGCAAAGCTGTGGGGGGGGGGAGATCAGTCAAGAAATAGTTTGGTTGCCGTGGAAACCCCTTTGAGAAGGCAAGAGAGCCAGAAGGTACAGAGGTGGAATGCATTGCGCTCAATATGGCGCTAACAAACATCCATGTGCCAGTCATTATCATATCTACTGAACGCTATTAGATACTCCAGCGTGACACGGGGACCCAGAGAACGGCAATAATTACAGTATTGTGAATGTGTGTCACATTTCTGGTTGATACAGGCCAACAACATCTCTCTTTGCTAGAATAGGAAGGGCCCTGGGATTGGGGGGGTCAGTGTCCCAACAGGCCCTGGGAGTCTAAGGGCCTCATGAAGGGATAGCGTCAGGTAGCGCCTTGTAAATGACAGGTAGCGGCAGGTGAACGCCGGACACGGCACACAATTACACATTTATCAAGCAGGTTCTGTTGAGCGACTGGGATAACGCCATGTAGCATCCGATTCATCATTATCCCAGCCTCAGCGTACAGCGCCGGCGTTCAGCCTTGCAGAGCGCCACGTATTACCCCTCGCTACCTGTCGCTCTTCCATACATTTCAATGGACGTTCTTTTACTTCTCTTTAAACAGGGTTTTTATGATTAAAAAAGCCATTTTTTTCCAATTTTTATATATTTATGCAGAATTGACATTACAGGTCTGGCATTAAAGTGTTCATGTTACAATGTAATTCCATATGTTTTCACTTTGTTACTGATGGATACATGTTGAAAAGCAGCCTTTAATCACATAGCCTCCGACGCTCTGGGCTACAGTGAAGCATTTTTGAGCTCCGGCGGTGTGTGAGGCTGGTTTATTGATGAATATGGTGTGAGTTAGTCACACTGACCAGTCGCTAACATGCGCTCCCATACAGCTCTGTACTGCTCATATAGCGACTCCCCACAATGTATTCATCAATGCTGCACAGCGACTGAGGCGCTCTGAACAAGCGAACCACGGCCGAACAGAGCGACAACTAGCGGGCGCTCTGAAATGCCTGCTACAGACGCTCATCTGTCGCTACCTGGCGTTAGTAATGAATCAGCCGGTTAATGTTTCTTTCCCTATGCAGCAGAAGGGCTGTTAGCTGTGGTCACCTCCCACACGACACTATGGCCCTTATTTAACAAGGGATAGCGCCAGGTAGCGACTGGTGAGCGAACGGTAATGACGATCACTGCCACGAGAACGCCGGCTCCCCACCACAATCACACATTTATCAAGCCAATCCTGCTTAGCGACTGAGATAGCGCCATATAGCGACTCATTCACCATTATTCCAGCCTCAGCCCACAGCGCCAGCGAGCGACCTTGAACAGCGCCAGGTATGACCTCTCGCTACCTGGCGCTCTCCAATGCATTTCAATGGAACAATCTTTAAATATTAATAATTAATTGTTAATTTTTTTTTTTTTTTTAATGTGAAAATTTCTGTTACCACTTCTGCCATGTCAGATATTTTTTTTAAGGTTAAAAAAAAAATGTGTGCAGAATTGATATTACAGGTCTGATATTAATGTATTCATATTTCAAAATGTTTTTATAAACTTGTTTTTTTTGGTTTCCAAAAATATGGTTGTTTGGGGGTTAAAAAACTACTTTTAACCCATCGCCGCCAGCGCTCTGGGGTTTAAACAAGCATTTCACAGCGCAAGAATTTTTTGAGCATGATTTGTTAATGAATATGGTGGGAGCCGGTCGCTATGGCCATTCGCTATCATGCGCTCCCATATAGCGCGGAACCTGTCAAATAGCGACTCATCACCTTGTATTCAACATTACTGCACACCGACTGAGTCGCTATCAACAACCGAACAACGGCCAAGCACAGCGACTACTAGCGGGCGCTGTGAAAATACCGCTACAGTCGCTCAACTGTCGCTACCTGGCGCTATTAATAAATCAGCCTCATAGCCTCCGATGCTCTGGGCTACAGTGAAGCATTTTTGAGCGCCGGCGGTGTGTAAGGCTGGTTTATTGATGAATATGGTGTGAGTCGGTCGCACTAGCCAGTCGCTACCATTCGCTCCCATACACCTCTGTACTGCTCATATAGCGACTCCCCACAATGTATTCATCAATGCTGCACAGCGACTGAGGCGCTCTGAACAAGCGAACCACGGCCGAACATAGCGACTACTAGCGGGCGCTCTGAAATGCCTGCTACAGACGCTCATCTGTCGCTACCTGGCGTTAGTAATGAATCAGCCGGTTAATGTTTCTTTCCCTATGCAGCAGAAGGGCTGTTAGCTGTGGTCACCTCCCATACGACACTATGTATTTCCGAATCTTAATTTTCTGATCAGGATATCTACTTTATCCAAGGTTTACTCCTAGTAGGACGAGGGGAATGAGTATGTATTATTACGTTACCTGGTCACATTTCAAATAATTAAAAATGACTGGAAAATTATTTATACATAAAAGTAACAAAAGTAACAGTAATGTATATTGTTGTGGGTGCGCACAGCCACCAAGGAGGTGCAAGCCAAACAAAAGGGATATACAAAGCTAGATATAACAACACTCTGGGCCCCAAAATAATTATCCTATAAATAGTTCTGCACACTCCAATAATAAGCATAGAAATTTATTAAAGGAGCACTATCAAGAAATTGTGTGATATTAAATTTCAATGTAAACATAGTGACTTAAAGTGGACCAACACTAGAGATGAGCGAACTTTTGAAAAATTCGATTCGACTGATTCACCGAATTTTCCGACAAAAATCGTTTTGACCCGAATTTATTCGCGACGAATCGCTATTAAAAACGGTTATTTCTGAGCCTCCTAGAGCCTCAATAGGGTTGTAAACCATTCTGCCTTGCTGTAACACGCACAGGATGCGTGCTGGGTTAGTTAAATAATACTTTGAATAAATATCACATGCAGATCAGAGGCATCGCTAATAGAATCGCAGAGCGGCACAATTGCAGAGAGTTGAAGTGGCATCACTATGAGGGGCAGGAGCCCAAACATTGCTTTAAAGAGACACTGGAGTTGGCAGCAGCAGGAGCCCAAAAATTGGATGAATCACACCCTGGAGTTGGCAGCAGCAGCAGCAGGAGCCCAAACATTACTTTAAAGAGACACTGGGGTTGGCTTCAGGAGCCCAAAAATTGGATGATTCACACCCTGGAGTTGGCAGCAGCAGCAGCAGGAGCCCAAATATTACTTTAAAGAGACACTGGAGTTGGCTTCAGGAGCCCAAAAATTGGATGAATCACACCCAGGAGTTGGCAGCAGCAGCAGCAGCAGCAGCAGCAGCAGGAGCCCAAACATTACTTTAAAAAGACACTGGAGTTGGCTTCAGGAGCCCAAAAATTGGATGAATCACACCCTGGAGTTGGCATCAGCAGGAGCCCAAAAATTGGCCTAAAGACATAAACATGTTTTGCACCATTTGGAAAGTGTAAAACGTGGCACCGTGCTGAATCTAGTCGCATGCATCAGGCATTGGTGGGTGGAAATCCTGGCTGATCCATCCCTGATTCATTTTGACAAAGGTGAGTCTCTCCACATTTTTAGTTGACAGACGAGTTCTCCTCGCCGTAACTATGGCCCCCGCCGCACTAAACACCCGCTCAGATGGCACGCTACTTGCCGGGCAGGACAGCTTTTCCAGGGCAAACTCTGCTAGTTGCGGCCACAAATCAAGTTTGGCTGCCCAGAAGTCCAGCGGATCCTCAAGGTTTGTTGGCATGGTCATGTCAAAGTATGACATGACCTGCTGGTTCAGGTCCTGCTCCAGGTCTTCCTGCTGCTCATGAGTAGCCTCACTATGCGGGTGTAGAAAGCTACTCATTAGCGACTGAAGACTGAGGCTGCTGCTGATGGAGCTGCTGCTGCTGCTCCTGCCAACCCCCCCAGCGGCCATGGCAGTGGAAGGTGAGCGCAGAGGTCCCCTCGAGTCAGACCTGCGAGAGTATGGACCATGGCGCAGATAGGCATCGCCAACTGCCTACGCAGAATGTCTTTGTAGTAGTTCAGTTTGTCCTCCCTCTCGGTGGGTTTAAAAAATGCCCCCATTTTGTGCCGGAAGCGAGGGTCCAATAAGGTGGACAGCCAGAAGTCATCCCGCTGACAGATGGAAACAATTCTGGGGTCACTACGCAAGCACGTGAGCATGCTTCCTGCCATTTGCGCAAGTGACTCGGATGGACTACCTGTCTCCATCTCCACTGCATACTGCCACGGTGTGCCCGGGTCCTCTGTCTCGCCTTCCTCAAAAACCTCTAGCTCCTCTGGCTGCTCCTGCTCCTCCTGTCCTGTCCACTGACTAGATAAACCAGCCATTTCGCCAAGCCTAAACTGTGTTTCGCTGGGCAACTCCTCCTCCTCCTCTTCCTCCTCCTCCTCCAGTTCAGCTCCAACGGGGTTCATGTGGCCGTAAGATGTAAACGCCATGTCTCCAGTGCCCTGACCAGCCATGGTTTCCAACATGTGCTGTAGTACATGAATCAGTGGAATCACGTCGTTCATCCCGTAATCCTGCCGACTGACAAATAAAGTGGCTTCCTCAAAGGGCCTGAGCAAACGGCAGGTGTCACATATGAGCTGCCACTGGTTGACATTGAAGTTACACAGGGGTGTCCCCCCATCTGCTTGGATCATCAGGAAATCCGTGATGGCTTTTCTCTGTTCATATAATCGGTCCAACATGTGAAGGGTGGAATTCCAACGGGTGGAAACATCGCAAATCAGACTATGTTGGGGGATACCATTCTGACGCTGTAGCTCAAGAAGGGTGTGTTTGGCGGTGTATGAGTGGCTGAAGTGCATGCAAAGTTTCCTTGAAGTTGTTAGGATGTCTTGCAGATGGGGGGAACACTTCAGAAACCGCTTGACAACCAGATTGAAGACGTGAGCCATGCAGGGGGCATGGGTCAGGCTTCCTTGGCGCAGCGCAGACAAAATGTTCTTCCCATTGTCGGTAACCATGATTCCCATTTTAAGTTTTCTTGGAGTAAGCCATGTTTGGATTTCCTGATGAATACATTTAAGCAGTTCCTCCCCTGTGTGACTCCGTTCGCCAAGACAAACCATGTGAAGCACTGCGTGACACCTCCGTGCCCTGCACACATGGTAGACTGGAGGGGCACTGAGACTTGAGCCTACAGTGGAGGGTGAGGAGATGGTGGAGGATGAGGAGGCCGAGTCGCACGGTGTCACAGGCCCAACGGGCAGGGAGCACGGAGGCTGAAGCGGCGTGACCTGTCCAAGTTGCTGCTGCTGCTGCAAAGGGACCACATTCACCCAGTGGGCCGTAAACGACATGTACTGTCCCTGACCGTAGTTACAGCTCCAGATGTCGGCGCTGCCATGCACTTTGCTACACACCTACAGGCTCAAGGACTGGCCCACCTTCTGTTCAACAAAAGTGTGCAGATTCCACCACCTGAAAAGGGAGCGACTGCAGCACCAGCAACTTGGACAGGAGCACATTCAGCTTCTGCGCCGTAGGATGAGTGGGCGCATACTGCTGTCTCTTGGACATGGCTTCGCTGATGGATTGCTGGCGGGATGCATGACTTGGAGGAGGAGGAGGAGCAGGAGCGACAGAGGAAGGGTATGACGCACAGCTGCCTTCGGCTGAGGTGCTGGAGCCTTGGCTGGCAGAAATTGGGAGCGGCGTGCCACTTGGTGAGGAAACAGACTGGACCACCCCTTGGGAGCCTAGGTTCTCCCAGGCCGCTTTATGGTGACACATCATATGTTGACGCAGGGCCGTGGTGCCAACATTTGGACCCTGGCCACGCTTCACCTTTTGCCTACATATCTTGCATGTGGCCATGTTACCCTCCTGCGGATGCTTCAGGAAAAACTGCCACACTGCCGAGTAGCTACTTTTCCCACCCCCTGGCCTCACTGATTCACTGCTGCTGTTGCCAACTCCAGGAACCCCTGCTCCACTACCTCCCGATAAGGTAGACAGCAGGTGCTCTACCCCGGCCCCGGCCCCGGCCGGCTCCAGCCTTTGGAATTGTGCCCCCATGCTGACTTCTACCACCTTGCTGCCTCAGCTGCTGACTCCGGGGCAACCTGCGCCCCTCTTCTCCTGATGATGACGATGAAGCCCCTTCATCACCCGGCTCCCAAGTGCGATCGGCTTCATCGTCATCATCATTATCACCGAGTTGTGGCTGTACGTCACTGATGTTCGTGGATTCGTCAACAGTGTTTGGCGCAGGAGCTGGAACGCTCGCAGCACCCACGACACTGTCCACATAACTATTTGTCTGCCTAGCTAAAGAAGCCACCTCCATTTCTTGGCTGGGCAGTAGCTGCTGACTGTCCTCTATCTGATGGTCCTCCTCACTAAAGAGTGGAGCTGAACCCAAAGCATTGGATACGTCGCTGGGGGAGGGAACAGCGTAGGACAGAGGCAATGGGAGGACAGGGACTGCTCTCGGGGCATGCCAACTCAGGGTTGTGTCAGAGGAACCTACCGACCCTAGACTGGGGGTCTCAGAAGTAAGTTGTGATGATGTTGTTGATGAGCGCGTCAACCAATCTACCACGGCAGATGCGTTACTGGTGGAGACCCGACCGCTAGCAGATACTGGCAGATTAGGTCTCTCAGCGTGACTCCTGCTGCTACTGGCCCCCAGTCTGCTGCGACCTCTGCCTGCGGAATCTTGGCCTCTGCCACTCCTCTTTTCACTTCCAGGCACTTGTCTGCCCGACATAGTCTAACTGGCGTGGTAGTAGGTGATATTTTAAGAACCCCCAGGCAGCGGTGGGTCTATATGAAACAGAATATAATGCACACCAAAAGTGAGCAGTAACACTCAGCCTCCAACAGGCCTGCCTAGTGTAAATAAGAGAGCTGCTTAGTGTAAATAAAGAGGGGTATGCTATGTTACAGAATGGGATGCCCCAACAGCCAGCAGTGCACCTGTGAGCAGTACTACTATGCACAGCAAAAGTGTCTTTATCAGGCCTAATTTCAGTTAGAATAAGTGCAAATGGTTATGGTCTTAAATAGAGGCTGGTGTAGTCACAGAATGGGATGCCACAAAAACCAGCAGTGCACCTGGGACCAGTACTACTATGCACAGCAAAAGTGTCTTTATCAGGCCTAATTTCAATTAGAATAAGTGCAAATGGTTATGGTCTTAAATAGAGGCTGGTGTAGTCACAGAATGGGATGCCCCAAAAACCAGCAGTGCACCTGGGACCAGTAGTGCTATGCACAGCAAAAGTGTCTTTATCAGGCCTAATTTCAATTAGAATAAGTGCAAATGGTTATGGTCTTAAATAGAGGCTGATGTAGTCACAGAATGGGATGCCCTAAAAACCAGCAGTGCACCTGGCAGGGAGCAGTAAGTCTATGCACAGCAAAAGTGTCTTTATCAGGCCTAATTTCAATTAGAATAAGTGCAAATGGTTATGGTCTTAAATAGAGGCTGGTGTAGTCACAGAATGGGATGCCACAAAAACCAGAGAGCATGCACAGCAAAAGTGTCTTTATCAGGCCTAATTTCAATTAGAATAAGTGCAAATGGTTATGGTCTTAAATAGAGGCTGGTGTAGTCACAGAATAGGATGCCCCAAAAACCAGCAGTGCACCTGGCAGTCAGCAGTAAGTCTATGCACAGCAAACGTGTATTTATCAGGCCTAATTTCAATTAGAATAAGTGCAAATGGTTATGGTCTTAAATAGAGGCTGGTGTAGTCACAGAATGGGATGCCTCACAGCAGAGTGCACCTGGGACCAGTAGTGCTATGCACAGCAAAAGTGTCTTTATCAGGCCTAATTTCAATTAGAATAAGTGCAAATGGTTATGGTCTTAAATAGAGGCTGGTGTAGTCACAGAATGGGATGCCCCAAAAACCAGCAGTGCACCTGGCAGGCCGCAGTAAGTCTATGAACAGCAAAAGTGTCTTTATCAGGCCTAATTTCAATTAGAATAAGTGCAAATGGTTATGGTCTTAAATAGAGGCTGGTGTAGTCACAGAATGGGATGCCACAAAAACCAGAGAGCATGCACAGCAAAAGTGTCTTTATCAGGCCTAATTTCAATTAGAATAAGTGCAAATGGTTATGGTCTTAAATAGAGGCTGATGTAGTCACAGAATGGGATGCCCCAAAAACCAGCAGTGCACCTGGCAGGGAGCACTAAGTCTATGCACAGCAAAAGTGTCTTTATCGGGCCTAATTTCAATTAGAATAAGTGCAAATGGTTATGGTCTTAAATAGATGCTGGTGTAGTCACAGAATGGGATGCCCCAAAAACCAGCAGTGCACCTGGGACCAGTAGTGCTATGCACAGCAAAAGTGTCTTTATCAGGCCTAATTTCAATTAGAATAAGTGCAAATGGTTATGGTCTTAAATAGAGGCTGGTGTAGTCACAGAATGGGATGCCACAAAAACCAGCAGTGCACCTGGGACCAGTAGTGCTATGCACAGCAAAAGTGTCTTTATCAGGCCTAATTTCAATTAGAATAAGTGCAAATAGTTATGGTCTTAAATAGAGGCTGGTGTAGTCACAGAATGGGATGCCCCAAAAACCAGCAGTGCACCTGGCAGGGAGCAGTAAGTCTATGCACAGCAAAAGTGTCTTTATCAGGCCTAATTTCAATTAGAATAAGTGCAAATGGTTATGGTCTTAAATAGAGGCTGGTGTAGTCACAGAATGGGATGCCCCAAAAACCAGCAGTGCACCTGGGACCAGTAGTGCTATGCACAGCAAAAGTGTCTTTATCAGGCCTAATTTCAATTAGAATAAGTGCAAATGGTTATGGTCTTAAATAGAGGCTGGTGTAGTCACAGAATGGGATGCCACAAAAACCAGCAGTGCACCTGGGACCAGTAGTGCTATGCACAGCAAAAGTGTCTTTATCAGGCCTAATTTCAATTAGAATAAGTGCAAATGGTTATGGTCTTAAATAGAGGCTGGTGTAGTCACAGAATGGGATGCCCCAAAAAGCAGCAGTGCACCTGGCAGGGAGCAGTAAGTCTATGCACAGCAAAAGTGTCTTTATCAGGCCTAATTTCAATTAGAATAAGTGCAAATGGTTATGGTCTTAAATAGAGGCTGGTGTAGTCACAGAATGGGATGCCCCAAAAACCAGCAGTGCACCTGGCAGGGAGCAGTAAGTCTATGCACAGCAAAAGTGTCTTTATCAGGCCTAATTTCAATTAGAATAAGTGCAAATGGTTATGGTCTTAAATAGAGGCTGGTGTAGTCACAGAATGGGATGCCACAAAAACCAGCAGTGCACCTGGGACCAGTAGTGCTATGCACAGCAAAAGTGTCTTTATCAGGCCTAATTTTAATTAGAATAAGTGCAAATGGTTATGGTCTTAAATAGAGGCTGGTGTAGTCACAGAATGGGATGCCCCAAAAACCAGCAGTGCACCTGGCAGGGAGCACTAAGTCTATGCACAGCAAAAGTGTCTTTATCAGGCCTAATTTCAATTAGAATAAGTGCAAATGGTTATGGTCTTAAATAGAGGCTGGTGTAGTCACAGAATGGAATGCCACAAAAACCAGCAGTGCACCTGGGACCAGTAGTGCTATGCACAGCAAAAGTGTCTTTATCAGGCCTAATTTCAATTAGAATAGGTGCAAATGGTTATGGTCTTAAATAGAGGCTGGTATAGTCACAGAATGGGATGCCCCAAAAACCAGCAGTGCACCTGGCAGGGAGCAGTAAGTCTATGCACAGCAAAAGTGTCTTTATCAGGCCTAATTTCAATTAGAATAAGTGCAAATGGTTATGGTCTTAAATAGAGGCTGGTGTAGTCACAGAATGGGATGCCCCAAAAACCAGCAGTGCACCTGGGACCAGTAGTGCTATGCACAGCAAAAGTGTCTTTATCAGGCCTAATTTCAATTAGAATAAGTGCAAATGGTTATGGTCTTAAATAGAGGCTGGTGTAGTCACAGAATGGGATGCCACAAAAACCAGCAGTGCACCTGGGACCAGTAGTGCTATGCACAGCAAAAGTGTCTTTATCAGGCCTAATTTCAATTAGAATAAGTGCAAATGGTTATGGTCTTAAATAGAGGCTGGTGTAGTCACAGAATGGGATGCCCCAAAAACCAGCAGTGCACCTGGCAGGGAGCAGTAAGTCTATGCACAGCAAAAGTGTCTTTATCAGGCCTAATTTCAATTAGAATAAGTGCAAATGGTTATGGTCTTAAATAGAGGCTGGTGTAGTCACAGAATGGGATGCCACAAAAACCAGAGAGCATGCACAGCAAAAGTGTCTTTATCAGGCCTAATTTCAATTAGAATAAGTGCAAATGGTTATGGTCTTAAATAGAGGCTGGTGTAGTCACAGAATGGGATGCCCCAAAAACCAGCAGTGCACCTGGGACCAGTAGTGCTATGCACAGCAAAAGTGTCTTTATCAGGCCTAATTTCAATTAGAATAAGTGCAAATGGTTATGGTCTTAAATAGAGGCTGGTGTAGTCACAGAATGGGATGCCCCAAAAACCAGCAGTGCACCTGGCAGGGAGCAGTAAGTCTATGCACAGCAAAAGTGTCTTTATCAGGCCTAATTTCAATTAGAATAAGTGCAAATGGTTATGGTCTTAAATAGAGGCTGGTGTAGTCACAGAATGGGATGCCACAAAAACCAGCAGTGCACCTGGGACCAGTAGTGCTATGCACAGCAAAAGTGTCTTTATCAGGCCTAATTTCAATTAGAATAAGTGCAAATGGTTATATGGTCTTAAACAGAGGCTGCTGTAGTCACAGAATGGGATGCCTCACAGCAGACTTAAGATCAGTTTAGTATATATGCACAGTTAGTGTATAAGCAGCCTGAAAACACTAACAAAGCCAGTCAGCCAGCCAGTAACAAACACTCAGGCTGGATGAAAAAAAAAAAAATCTCCCTGTGACTGCCTCCGATTTTTCCTAACTTTCCCTGTTTTTCGCTGACTTTCCGTCTGTCTCCTGCCTGTCTCCAGCCTGTCTCCAGCCTGTCCCTGTCTGTCCCTGTCTGTCTAACTGTCTCTCTCCCTGCCTACAGCAGCGTTCTGTCTCTCACGAATGCAATACAGAAATGAGGAAAAGCAAGATGGCCGCCGGCCTTAAATAGTGCTGTGACGTCACCGGGCTTGCTGGCTGCTGACAGGCTGCATGTGACTGCCCCAGCTTGCACTGGCGCGGGGTAGATGTCTGGACATGTCCCGTCCGCCATCTTAGAATGCCTGTAATGTAATGAATGGATGTTAAAGGAAAACTTCGAGCGATCGAATCGCGGGGAAATTCGGATTCGATCCGAATCGAATTTTCCATGAAATTCGGATCGAATCCGGGTTCGGCCGGATCAATTCGCTCATCCCTAACCAACACCCACTCCTGATCGGCCCGGGAATCTATAAGATCTATAAAATCCATTCACAAACGGTCTGCTAGAGGGAAACGCGAGACGCGGCCGCGGCCCGCGCATGCGCCATTGGAACGGGGTTGAGGTAAGGTTTCTGGCTTCCTGGGGGTTTCACCCCGCGGGACATCCCGATTTCGGATGCCCTGCAGGGAGGGATCCGATCGGCCCGGGAATCTTATAGATTCCCGGGCCGATCCCCCCTGGGTGTTGGTCCACTTTAAAGCCTAAATACAATTCATATTTTACATATTTTATGTCCCTGGTGTGCATCTGTGATTGTGTGTGTGTGTGTGTGTGTGTGTGTGTGTGTGTGTGTGTGTGTGTATATATATATATATATATATATATATATATACATACTGAGGGTCTCCAGGATGTAGAAAGTTTATCAAACTATTGTACCAGTTGAGTGCGTGACACAAATTATATTTAAAAAAAGAATTCAACCACTTCTCTGCCCTTCTGAGGGGGGGGGGGGGTCTAGCCCCTGGGACCCCCCCTCCCCTTACGTTCTCCCCTGCCCCCTGTGGGCAACATGTACTATCTCAACGCTCCAAGAATTCCCATTTTTGTGTCAAACTCAGATTGGTCAGGAGACCATGTGAGAAAGATCAGGGCCTGCTTCAGGTACATGTGGGTCCTTGGGCAAGAGAGTGTCAGTGGGCCCTTTGCAGTGTGTCATGTCACATGCCTTGTAACAACATGTCACCCTTCAGCTCCAGTCCACCGATGGGTCCTGTGCTGCTGATTGCCCTCCATGTCTTACTACCTTCTCCACTGCCAGCAAACATCCTCTAGTCCTCACCAGCTTCACTGCTGCTGCCAGTCCCACTTTAGGTTCTTTCTGCTGCTGCTGATCATTCTTCAGTCCTTTCTGCCTTTTTCTGCTGCCAGTCGTCCTCTGTTTCTTGCCACCTCTCCACTGCCGCTCCACCGCTGCCAATAGCCCCCGAATTCTGGCAAACTTCTCAGTTGCCACTCATTATCCTCTGGCCCTGAAGCCAGCTGTGGGCAGATCTGCACAAGGAATACCTACTTTAGTGGTCCAGTGGGTGGGGCCCACCAGAGAATCATCCTGTAGCCCGTTCAAACTTGAGTGGCCCTCTGATGATGCCAGGGGCCCTGGCACCTTCAGAGGTATGCCCAGTGCAGGTGCTAACCAACAGTCCTTTATAAGGGAACCTCATACTATGTTTGGGGGGGGTGACCTTCATTGGTCAGTGCCCCTGGATATCAGACCAACCAAACAGATATTACCCCTACTCCCAATGAGTAAATATATGTGAGGGGGAGTACACTCACAGTGTACCTGGTTGGGGGTATTTCTTTTAGGATACATATTTTGCTCATAGACAAAAGGTGCAAATGAGTAATGAGCTGACGTGTACTTATATACTAAGAATGAATATCCCTTTAGCATTATAACTAGATTACATATGCACTGAAGAAGCTATATAATGCGAAACGTTTGCACTTTTTTCTTGCCACATCTGAGAGGAACAAACCTATGAACTTGCTACTTACTGAAACCCAACTTAGTTTGCTACAAACTGAGATATTGTGATTTTATTGTCCGTCTATGAGCAAAATATGTAAAAAAAAATGAAAATGAAAAATATATGAATTAAATTTGAGTATTACCGTATGATAAGCAGTGGAAAGAATTACTACAAAGGTACCCCCCCAAAAAAATACTCCCAACCAGGTACACTGAGAGTGCCCCCCCCCCCTCACATATGAACCTCATACTAGACCTGCCCCATTTCGATTGTACCACTCTAAGTAGTCTGCACGGCCTAAACACTGCAGTGTGCAGCTGTTCTGTGTCCTCTGTAATACAAAGGTTAATGAGGAAAAAGTGAGTATCTCCTAAATTCAGTGAGTGAGGCAGAGGATCGAGTTCTTCTTTAAGAAAGATCCCTGGAGCTGCAGATTTGAATCAAAAATGAGCAGCAACATAAGAGACAATTCCAAGTTTTCTGTAATCTCCTAAATATTGTGGACAAGAGGCCCTAAATCTGCCGCTCGCTCCTCCACACACCCAGCCAAATATTGACGTTGCTGCTGAACTGTGACTAATGCGGCAGAAGTGCTGGATAAACAGAAATGCGCAGAAAACACGCAGAGAGACGCCCTGATGGTAGGAACAAGACTCTGTGTAGGTGACATCAGATCCATCATCAGATCCATCATCAGATCCATCATCAGGTTGTTCTTTGTACTCAGGTACAGATTTCTGCATGTCACCCAATCCATGGTCCAATGCTGCAGGGAGGCGTCCATCTATTCCTTATTTTATGATTAAACAATTCTGGGGCCAGGGGTGGACTTGCCATATGGAGGCCCAAGAGATTTCCCAGTGGCCACTGCTTTGAGGCCACTGCTGCTAACATCCTTATTAAATCCTTGCTTCCTTGGTCTCCCCCTAGCCTTCCCTGTACAGCCAAGAAATCCCAGAAAGATGCTTTTCCATATGTGACATCTTAAGTGAGGATTTTTTTAAAGCTATGAGGAGTCTTATGATAATGCGGAGAATTACATTGCTTTATGCTGCTATTCCCATACCATTTGGTGAGATAGAAGCTCTGAATCATGGGTAAGCACATTAAAAAGGCTACAGCAGGCAAAGGTAATTGTTACACTATTGCATCCGGCTACACTTTGCACTGTCCTAAACTTTCCCAGAGATGACAACTTACCTGAATTTTTTGGGTGTCACCCATCATAACCCCTAATCTCTCGGTCTCCCGCAATTATCCTCTAATTTCCAGCAATTAGCTGGTTTCATCTATCAGCACTGGACAATGCAGGGCTGCGGGGGGAAAAAGTTGGCTCTGGTTGCCCCCAGCCTGCATTAGAGGGTGGATCAGTCAGGCAGCACTTTCTCATGGGAAAGCAGAGGGGTGGCTTTGGTGATAACTGGAACAAGGTGGCTTGAACAGCCACATGGTAGAAATGAAATAGGGGGGAACCAGCCCAGCATCCCCGTCTGCCATGCTATTTTCCCTTACAAATTTGGGTGACTTGAGCACCCCCCGCATCAGGGTGCCCATTTCAGTGGTTGAGGCTGTTCACAATAAAAAGCACTGGGAATCATTTCACCTCTGATTGCTCTCCAGCCTCAGCAGCCATTAGAGAAGCAATAAGCTGTAGGTGAGGTCTCTAGAGGGAAGGTGGGGGCATGTTTGGTGTGAACGTTTCAGGTTAGGGACACACTTCTGAAGAGTTTGTGTAGCTTAGGGAGGAGGAGTGACTAATGCTATTGGTGGGGGGAGTAGTGCAGGGGCTACTCAATAAGAGGCCCTTCATGATGGCTGCCCATAATGTGTGAATGAAGGATTGCCTGCAGCCTCTCCTCTCTCCCCCCAGCCCCCCAGCATGCCATAGGTTGATGTGTGTGTGTTGCAGTGGTTGAGGCTGTTCACAATGAAGAGTGCTAGGAATTATGTCACCTCTGATCGTCCTCCAGCAGTTAGCAGGTTAATAGATAACGCCCAATCTGCTGCTGGCTTCACCTATAGACAAGCCCCTATTTGCCGGGATGCAAGCAGGCCTCGCCAGATATGGTTGTCCTCAGGACTTAACAGCACAAACGTTATCGACTGAGGGCTGGACCTGAAGGTGAGTAAGCTTCTACTGCCTGGGAGGTCATACGAAGCAAGGGTAGAAAAAAAACAGCCCAACAGGTGTCAGGCAGAGGTACAACCAGAGACAAGGTCAGAGGGCAGCCCCAAGATCAAACACCAAGAAAGGGTCGTGGTGTTAAAAGGAGCAGACAGAGACAGGATCAGGAAACCCAAGGTTGGAAGGTTCAGAGATGGCAAGGTCAAAGGTTGATTCCGGGTCAAGTACAAAGCAATCGCACTAACACCCAAGCAAAACCTATCACAGGCACTAATGATAGGGGCTGGGGCACATCTATGGGGCAGGTGTACAGGGATTGAATGGCCAGTGAACTGGCTCATTGGCCCAAAGTATCCCCTGGGCTGATTAGCCCACTGACCGGAGGGCTAGGGAGGCCAATCAATATTCACAGGGCTCATTGGCCCATTCAAACTGGCCTCCAGCGGCTTTGTGCGTAAGCAAGCAGAGATGTCGGGGATGCGGGAGTAGGAGGAAGCGCTCAGCGCAGATTGAGTCGGCGTTGCTTGAGCCAGAGCCTGAGATTGACAAGTTGGCTGGGCAACGGTAAGCTCAGCGTGCTGCCCGATGACACCACTGGAGCGAGCACGAGGTGAGTGAGCCATAGTCACACCGCCCCAGAGGGATCAGTGCTCTAGATTTCAATGCTTCCTTCTAGATGAAAGAGTCAACGTTGTATGAAAATAGTATCTTCGCCTTCATCATCCCCCCACTCCCAGGCAACTGCCAAAACTATTCAGAACATCACCGCACCTCACAGGCTCCTTATGAAACAGATATCACCAATAATGATCCACAATGTCAAAATATTAACGTTCCTCCCTAGATGAGGGTAAACCTGGAGATGACATCTTTCCACATCCCGGAGATAAATCACAAACGCACAAGCGTCGTACAGGTTGAGCGCTAAGACAATGTGGTGACACTTCCTTCACTTCCAATCTGTCTTCGCAAAGGCAATAAATAATTCAGGGGTTATTTTTTACTTTGGTAAACGCGGATTTTGGAACAGTGTCTCCCAGATAAATATAACCATGCCAGCGTGTATCCGTGTTTCCTAAAGCTGAGATCAGGAAAAACCTTATCACATGAGGTGGGACATGTAGCTGCCGAACACATAGGACATTTTAAAGGGATTGTAAACTCAACAGCAATAACAAGGCAGATAGCAGTTACCCTGATGCTCAGGGCTGGATTATGAGGGGGGTGCAAGGGGCCCCCCAGGGCCTCCACCACTTGTCCTGCAAAGGGGGCTCCACCAACCTTTGGGTATGGTCTGGTTCAGGAGGCTTTTCAGTCTTTGGTCTGATGGGCCGCGGGGCCAGGAACAAATCTATCAGCGGCAGTGGGGCACCCTGTGTCTGGGCAAGCCTTTTTTTGGTTTTTGCAAACCTGCAGCCAAAGCCACCACAGGGCAGGATGGAGACTATAAAGCAGCAAAGCCGCCGCCAGCAACGCTACAATGATGGGTGCGTGTAGAGCTGTCAATTGTAAGACGCTCACTGCACATAAGCCACCAAGCACAGCTGCTGGACCAGCTGGGCAACTACACAACCCCCTGCCCAGAATGGCAAAGCAGGAGTTCCCGAGCAGCACGCACCCGCACAAGGGGGGCACAAGGGACTCAATCTAACGTTCCAGTAAGTAGTGCCAGACAACCACCAATCAGTTACTTGGCTGGACTATTATTTTAAAGTAAAAAAAATCTCTGGGGCCTCCACCACGCCCTGCTAATGCTTGTCCCATGTGCCTCTCCTCCATTTGCTGCAGCACATGGTAGAAGTCGTAGAAGGGCTCCAGAGTTTGTCTTCCTTTCAATTCATTTCTCCAGGACCACACAAAAACTGATCTAACAGCCGCGTGGTCCCTTTGTGCTCTCAGCTTTAGCGAGCATGGCAAGCAATAGCAATTTATAAAAAACATTGTTTGATATAGAATAATTTATATAAGTAGATTTAAAAAGTATTGATTTGTTATAGTTGTTTCCATCCCCAGGTTCACGCGAACAGGGAGGGGATGACTATCTAGCCATGCTTAGCGCAGGCTCCCGAGTGAGGAGGGGGTTGCCCTGTGTGGCCGGAGGGGGTGGCCTCCATTCTGTCTGCAACAGGTGCGCACAGTGACAGAACCCGCTCTGTTAACAGATGGCCGGGTTATCTATCAGGTATGGGGTGTTCTGTCTGAATGGCCTGGTATGTTTGCATTCTATTGAGAGGAAGTGATGTTGAATGTCCTCACTTCCTCCAGTGATGCGGACTTATACTCACTCTAATCAGCAAGACGAGCGCCCCCCCCCCCCCCCTCGTTATACCTCATAATGGCATCGCTTTCCACAGTGATAACATCTTACTCTGGGAGGAGCGAGGTCTTGAGTGAGAAGTGCCTGTCTTAGACCCGTGACGGAGGTTCCCGGTGCCCGCCCGACACAGTCCTGCACGGACCTAAAAAGATGAGACATTTAAAGAAGCACTATTGCGAAAAATGGCCAAATAATAAAAATCCATATAAATATGCTGGATGCAAGTGGAGGGGTCACTTATACACCCGGCATGAGGAAATATCCAGCCAGGCTTGTTTTTTATTATTTTAATGGTATAAAGAGGAAATCACGGGTGACAGGCTCTGTCACCCCTGATAGACTAAACCTGTCACCTCTGGATTTTATTCCTACCAGAAGGAGAAAACCACAAGCTTGGTGGGAGTTTTATTCAGTTCCGGGGTATAAGTGACCCCTCCTCTCATTAACCGATGTGTTTATATGGAATTTTAATATTACAGAATTTTGTGATTGTGCTCATTTAAGTGTATCATATAAAAAAAATTTTTTCTTTGAGCCACAATATAGATATTAATATAGCCATTATTTTGTTTTCTCATTTATATTAGATAGCGGCTCTATATTTATGCTTGATTGCCCTGAATTGAGTCAGTGGTTTCTTTTAATCCAAAGTTAATGAGTTGATATACTGTTGTCAAAATTACTGCCACAAAGTAAGGTAATTAGATGTGTTCTGTACTATGAAAGACCGTAATCAATGTATGTATATGTAACATTATGTCACCACTATATATTATAGGCAAAGGGTGTTGAAAAAGCAAAAAAGCAAAACATGTCCACCACATGTATGTAAACTTAAAGGGAACAACCAAACACCACTATAGCATGGTGCTGATATATTTGTAAATTAGGAAAATGGGCAGCTTTAATATTTAATAAGTTATGTTTTTAACTGTGATTACGTGAATTAAAAAAGTCTTTTTTTTTTAATTAATAAATGTGAGAATTTTAATTTATTATGTATTTGACTTCTGTGAGGTCTAAGTGAGCCTAGGGACCACTAAGCTCTGTCGTGCTCAACAGATCATGGCAAGCAACAATGGTCCCATTGTCATAAACTTTCACCAACACACACTCTTCCAAATTCCAAATTCAGTCATGACCAAGAAATTAGCAGACTTTATGGTCCCAGAAAGAATGAAACACTTTTCCACTGAGTCCCCGCGCAACTGCCTCCAGGGGCGCCTCTCACCGGGGTCATACTGGCATGTGTGGTGGGATTGCCCAGTAGTTAGGGGATTTTGGTCAAGAATCTTTAGAGTTCTCAGCAAGGTATGTGTTAGATCTGTGGTCAGAGACCCTTGGGTAGCTCTCCTCCATGCCCCAATCCCCCACAGTTCTAGACTGAAAAAGCGGTTGATGTATTATATACTATCAGGGACAAAGCTGGGGATAGCTGGGGCTTGGAGGTCCCCCACCTTGTATTATATCCTATCAGGGGCAAAGCTGGTGATAGCTGGGGCTTGGAGGTCCCCCACCTTGTATTATATCCTATCAGGGGCAAAGCTGGTGATAGCTGGGGCTTGGAGGTCTCCCACCTTGTATTATATCCTATCAGGGGTAAAGCTGGTGATAGCTGGGGCTTGGAGGTCCCCTACCTTGTATTATATCCTATCAGGGGCAAAGCTGGTGGGAGCTGGGGATTGGAGGTCCCCCACCTTGTATTATATCCTATCAGGGGCAAAGCTGGTGATAGCTGGAGCTTGGAGGTCCCCCACCTTGTATTACATCCTACCAGGGGCAAAGCTGTTGATAGCTGGGGCTTGGAGGTCTCCCACCTTGTATTATATCCTATCAGGGGCAAAGCTGGTGATAGCTGGAGCTTGGAGGTCCCCTACCTTGTATTATATCCTACCAGGGGCAAAGCTGGTGATAGCTGGGGCTTGGAGGTCTCCCCCCTTGTATTATATCCTATCAGGGGCAAAGATGGTGATAGCTGGGGCTTGGAGGTCCCCTACCTTGTATTATATCCTATCAGGGGCAAAGCTGGTGATAGCTGGAGCTTGGAGGTCTCCCACCTTGTATTATATCCTATCAGGGGCAAAGCTGGTGATAGCTGGGGCTTGGAGGTCTCCCACCTTGTATTATATCCTATCAGGGGCAAAGCTGGTGATAGCTGGGGCTTGGAGGTCCCCCACCTTGTATTATATCCTATCAGGGGCAAAGCTGGTGATAGCTGGGGCTTGGAGGTCTCCCACCTTGTATTATATCCTATCAGGGGCAAAGCTGGTGATAGTTGGGACTTGGAGGTCCCCCACCTTGAGCTTCAACGTCTTTAAAAACAAGGTTAACTGCATTATGGCCATGGAAAAAATGCCCGCCATTCACAATGGGACTTTGGAGCTGTTCATGGAGGTGTGGAAACCTTGGGTTCGGAATTTTCTGCCTACAGATTTTGATGTAAAGCTAATGAGCATCTGATCCTTCCTCGACCCCTTCCTTTACCCCCCCCCTTACCTCCTTTCCCCCCCTCATAGGGGTTGTTATTTTTCTTTTAATTTATTTGAATTGAATTTTTTTAGTATCTCTTGAATCTATTTTCTTGTCTGCAGTGAATAAGCTTCTGATTGTGACTTAAGTTGTCTGTAATCTTTAAATTCTGTGTATGAACAGTATTATGCTAATAGAATAATATTCAGGAATATACACAATAAAAAGATTGATAAAAAAATTAGGAGACTTTGAGATGCTTTGAAATGCCCTGTTATGCACTTTTCTCATGGAGAATAATGTGTCAGGAAGCCAATGTGTGGCTGGACAGATGTTTTTAGACATCTAAGTAGAAAGTAAGGGACAGTAAATATATCTTTTCAGGATTGGGGTTGCTAACGGCAATGACAGACTCTGGAAACAGTTCTTAGGAGAAATAATAAACGGTTTACTGAAGCCCAACAGAAAAGTCTTTTAAATTTAGTATAATGCAGGCTGCAGTAAATTCAGCAACAAAATAGCAGTTTAGTAGTTTCCTTACCAGTTTTAGGCCAGTGTCTGGTAGGTACAGTGTAGTCCTCGGGCAGGCTGATTCATTACTAGTGCCAGGTAACTGCAGATGAGCGTCTGTACAGCGGCGCTAAGAGCGACCGCTAGTGGTCACTCTGATCAGCTGTGAGTCACAATTACAGAGCACCTCAGTCACTGTCATGCTAACATGGCCGGCATTGATGAATTTGATCAGTGTGAGCGACTCACACCATATAACAGCCTCACACACCTCCGGCGCTCAAAATTGGGTCTCTGAAGCCCAGAGCACCAGACGCTGTGTGATTAAAGTCTGTTTTTGAACACACATCCACTAGTAACAAAGCAAAAACATATGGAATGACATTGTTATTACATTGTGACATTAACACTTTAATACCAGACCTGTAATGACAATTCTGCATAAAAATATAAAAAATCAAAAACATTTAAAAAAATTACTTTTTCTAGGCCAGGAGAGGTCACACAAAGATTTGATAAAAAAAATAAATAAATAAAAGAAAACCCTGTTTAAAGAGAAGGAAGGTAACGTCCATTGAAATGTATGGGAGAGCGACAGGTAGCAACAGGTAATACCAGGCGCTCGGAAAGCCAGAGCTGTCTGTGATGATGAATCGGTCGCTACATGTCGCTGTAAGAGGCGCTTACTAGAATCGCCTTCATAAATGTGGTATTGTGTGCCACAGCGGGCGTTCACCTGTCGTTACCTGTCGCTTACAAGTCACTACCTGGCGCTATCCCTTGATGAATAAAGCCCTATATAACAGGTCCACATTAAAGGGCATGCAGGCTGCTCACTCACAGGTGCCACACATGAGAATGGCCTTCCCTAGACTGCAGGACAAAGCTGCCTCTTTCTAGCCCTGTGATGGGCCAGACCCGGCCACCTGTGCTGCTCAGACAGGCAGGCTAATTACGGTCTGGAGGGAGGGGAACGGCAAGTCCCACTACTAGCCTTACCTGCCGTTCAATAGAAATTAAGGCCCAGGAGAACTTGAAAAAATGCTTCAGTGCTCTAAAGCACTGACGCGAACAGCTTCCTGGACTTCTCATCTCACCCAGGCTAGCATTCAGGTAGAAATGTACACCCCCTCCAGCGTATAGCCTGCTGCATGCCTAATATATATATATATATATATATATATATATATATATATATATATATATGCGACCCGGTGCCTCCACCACTTGCCCTGCAAAGGGGGCCTCCGCCAACCTTTGAGTTATGGTCTGGCTTTCCAGTCTTTGGTATGACGGCCCGTTGTCCAACAACAAAGCTATCGCCGGCAGTGCATAGCGCGTGCATCCGGGTAAGTCTTTTTGTTTTTGCAAACCTGCAGCCAAAGCCACCACAGGGCAGGATGGAGAGTCTAGAGCAGCAACGCTACAGTGATGGGTGCAGAGCTGTCACTGCACATAAGCCACCAAGCACAGCCGCTGGCAGCTCAATGCAGGGAACGGTTTTCTGCTGGACCAGCCGGGTGACTACACTACCCCCCACCCAGAATGGCAAAGCAGGAGTTCCGAGAGAAGGAAAGGAAAATACTGTATCTGGGGCCTCCACCAGATTTTGTGTCCAGGGGCCTCCACCACACTTAATCCAACCATATATATATATATATATATATATATATATATATTAGTTTGTTCAGACGGAGTGGCAAAAATAGGGCTAATCAGCCTGTGTTTGTGATGGAATAGTGGGTTCAATTAAAAAAGGACTCTAGGGATTATTATTATTGTTTATTTATATAGCACCATCGTCTTACATATTGCTTTACAAGGTATATATTGTTTCTTTAGTTACTGGCTCTTTAAAGTGGACCAACACCCAGGGGGGATCGGCCCAGGAATCTATAAGATTCCCGGGCCGATCAGATCCCTCCCCGCGGGGCATCCGAAATCGGGATGTCCCACGGGGTGAAACCCCCCAGGAAGCCCACAAATCCTACCTTCTCCCCGTTCCAGCACGGGCCGCCGCCGCCTCCCGCGCGTCCCTCTAGCAGGGCGCGCACCCGCGCCGGCCGTTTGTGAATGGCCGGCGCGGGCGTGCTCCCTGTAAGAGTGACGTGCGGGAGGCGGCAACGGGCGTGCTCGCTTGTCCGTCGACGGACCTCGTTTGTCCGTCGGCGGTGATTCGCTGGAGTGGTCACGTGGGAGCGGGGTCGGGTGAGTTTTCGGGGCTTTCTGGGGGGTTTCACACAGCGGGGCACCCCCGATCGGGGTGCCCCACCGAAGTGGACCAAAACCCAGGATAGTCAAAATCCTGGGTGTTGGTCCACTTTAAGGGGCAGCTGGAGAAGCATTCCATAGGGCCCTGGAGTTTGGCCAGTATGGGAAGAGGGATGGGTCTTGCTAGCCAGTCACTCCAGGCCAAAAGGCCTTTAAAGAGGATGATGAGCTGCAGCTTAGGGCTGCTGAATGGGCTGAGGTGCATGTGGCACCTGCAGCCAGGGCCACTAGTAAAGCATGAGCACTGCTGTGGCCTGCAGGAGGGCAGGTGCCAGGGACATGTGCAGCCATTGGAAAGCCGAAGGAGGACAGCCTGGTGCAGGGAGCACTAACTCTGGGCCAGAAGATCCCAGCAATGTAAGTAGGACTGGCTGACCATATGAACACTGTGATAACAGTTTCTTTTGCAAACCTGTTTTTCACAACAGCCTTGTTATGTAGGACTTTTGGAGTCAAAATGAACCATTTGAGTTAATTACCCCCAGGTGTGTATCAGTCTGTGCTGAAGATTTAAAAGTTGCTATATATATATATATATATATATATATATATATATATATATATATAATGTGAAAAAAGTATTGAGCACATCACCAATTTTCTTAGTAAATATATTTCTAAAGCTATTGACATGAAATCCTCTCCAGAATTCAATAACCACACTTCCAATCAAGACATAGATATCCATAAATCAAGTTTATAATAATGAGAAATGACACAGGGCAAAAGTATTGAACACGGTTACTTCAAACAAAAGCCCTTGTTGGTGATGACTAGAGATGAGCGAACCTTTAAAAAATTAGATTCGGCGATTCGCCGAATTTCTCAAAGAAATTCGGGCTCGTCCGAATCGAACTTTAGCGAATCGCTCATCTCTGGTGGGAGCGGGGGCGGAAGCCGGCTTCCTCTGATGACGCGTCCTCTGATGACAGCTGAGAGCGCAGCCGGCCTCCCCGCTCCCACCATGCCGGCATTTTTTTTTTTTTTAATTTCAGGGAAAATTCGGTCAGCACGAACCACTAAAAATTCGGGTTCATGCTGAATCGAATTTTCCCTGAAATTTGGAGCGAATTCAGGTTCGTTAGAACCGATTCGCTCATCCCTAGTGATGACAGCTTCAAGGCCTCTTCTGTATGGAGAAACTAGTCACATGTATTGCTCAGGTGTGTTTTTGCCCATTTTTCTACACAAACAGTTTTCAAATCCTGAAGGTTCTGTGGGCACTTTCTGTGAACTTTGAACTTTCTTCCATACAATATATTTTCAGTTGGATTCAGGTAGGGGGGTTCTAGAAGCTTTTTTTTTCCTTCCTGGCAAGGTATGGTATACAATGGTGCTTGAAAGTTTTTGAGCCCTTCAATAATTTCTACATTTCTATCTAAAATTGTTCTAAAACTTTATTAGATTCTCTTACAAGTTCTAAAAGGATGATGTGAGTGGCAAAAGTATGTGAACCCTTGCTCTCTGTATGACATCCCTCAGCCTTTGTACAGGAGCGACTGCATCTAAACATTTCTGATCATTTACTGATCATTTTTCACTAGTCCTGCACATTGGCTTGGATACATTTTCGCCCATTTTTCCGTACATACCCAGTATGTTGAGTCTCTGCTCACTTCATGTCCTTCCACAACATCTCTGTTGGATTAAGTTCAGGGTTTTCACTTGGCCATTCCCCAAATTTAAGTTTATTCTTTACCATTCTTTGGTAAAATGACTTGTGTGCTTAACCTTTTGACAAGCGCAGGCCACTGAAATGATCTGGAACCTGCTCGCGGGCTACAGGTTCAGAGTTTTTCTATTTGGAATAGCCTAATGAAGATCTTCTACAACAATCAGGATACTCCCTGTTTCCACAAACTCCACTCGTATCTCTTTCCACCACTCCCCAACATTCATATGTAACAATTCCCACATGGTAGTAATGCACATGCTACTTGGCTTACCTCTACAAATCTATGGGTCCATAATAATAGCCCTCCCCCATCAGACCCACATCTTAGCCATGTTCACAATACTCAACCCATCTAAGCTCCTCCAATGCTAAGCATACAATTATTATAGAAATATATAATATTATAGAAACACTTTAAAGTGGACCAACACCCAGGATTTTGACTATCCTGGGTTTTGGTCCACTTCAGTGGGGCACCCCGATCGGGGGTGCCCCGCTGTCTGAAACCCCCCCAAAAGCCCAGAAACACTCACCTCACCACGCTCCCATGTGACCGCTCCAGCCAATCACAGCGCTCAGAGCCGCTGTGGTATGCGCGTCCAAGGCCGCTTGGACGAGCATAGCAGCTCAGTGGCTCTGAGCACTGGAGGCCGCGTCTCGCGCTTCCCTCTAACAGGGAGCGCTCCTGCGCTGGTCATTCACAAACGGCCGGCGCGGGTGCGCGCCCTGCTAGAGGGAAGCACGGGACACGGCCGCGGCTCGCGCATGCGCCGATGGAACGGGGCTGAGGTAAGGTTTGTGGGCCTCCTGGGGGGTTCCTCCCCGCGGGACATCCCAATTTCGGATGCCCCGCGGGGAGGGATCTGATCGGTCCGGGAATCTTATAGATTCCCGGGCCAATTCCCCCTGGGTGTTGGTCCACTTTAAGTATATGGTTGTAATAAAGGTTGTACAATCAATGTCACCACGTTCCTCCAAGCCATTGCTGTCACCTCTATTTGCCAACGCGCCCCTCCTGTATCACAGCCTCCGATCCTTACTGTGCTCTCTATTTACCCCTCCCACTTTCCCCACAGCAGTTAGGGGCCATATCAGATGGCTCTGACATGATGCCCCTGGGCCGCAGGTAGAGCACATGTGGCTTATGGTCATTGGGGTCGATTCAGAGCTAGGTGAGAATTCTCCCTCCTTTTCTAGGAGAGACAATTTCCATTGACTTTCATTGTCTACCTGGTGTAAATTTTCACCTGGCTTTGAATCAGCCCCAGGTAGCAATGAAAGTCAATGGCAGTTTTCTCTCCTAGAAAAGGAGTTAGAATTCCCAACTGGCTCTGAATCGTCCCCATTGTCCTGCTGCATGAGACACGTTCTCCTGATCTGAGATTGAGCTCATGGACTAATGTGCTGAAACTTTCCTTTAGAATTTGCTTTACCCTCTTTCAGACAGTCTGTTAGTAGAGTCCAATTACCATCTCATTCATATTCACATTGAGAATTTTATAATGAAGCCTTTTGCCTGTGATCTTCACACTGGATTAATGTCCTGAAACTGTTGATATAATTCAGGTTAATATCACAGTGTGTAACAATGCTGAATGCTTAAATACTGAAGTAGAGAAAAAAAGAAAAGTATAAGCTGCATCAGCAACCCAATCTACATCTAATAGTGTGCAGTACTCTGGCTGTATGCCACAGAAGACCAAGAAATTATGGGGGATGCCCAAAACCCCCAGCTATGCCAGAAAGAAATATATACAATACGACACCAGAGGAGCGCTGCCCATTGACTCCTATAGCCCATCAAAAAATCTCATAAATCCTCTACTCCCTCTATAATTTCCTAGCCCTCAATAACGCCGTAAGGTGCATGTGCCAAAGTATCCGTAAATGATATAAAGTGTATCAATTTCAAAGCAATTCACCTAAAACTAAATCTGGTGTTGTGTCATATTGTATATATGTTTATAAAATTGTCTATACATGTAGTCTGCCTTGTGATTTGTGAAAAATTGCCTTTAAAATCAACTAGTGTTTTCTTTCTGGCATAGCTGGGTGATTTGGGCATCCCCCAACGTTTCCTGGTCTAAATACTGAAGTAGCTAATAGAGATGAGCGAACTTTTGAAGAATTAGATTCGGGCGATTCGCAGAATTTTCCGGAAAAATTTGTCTTGGTCCGAATTTATTCGCAGTGAATCACTATTAAAAAGGTCTATTTCTGGGCTTCCGAGAGCCTCCATAAGGTTGCAGAAAGTTTTGCTTGGCTGTAACATTCATAGGATACACGATGGGTTAGTGAAATAATATTGTAAAGAAGTATGACATGCAGAGGCATCGCTATTAGATTCGCAGAGCGGCACAATTAGAGAGTCTTGAGGTGGCATCAGCATGATAAGCCCATATGTTGCCTGAAAGACACACTCTGGACTTGGCAGCAGCATAGGGAGCCCATATATTGCCTGAAAGACACATTCGAGTTGGCAGCAGTATTAGGAGCCCATATATTGCCTGAAAAACACATTGAAGTTGGCAGCAGTATTAGGAGCTCATATGTTGCCTGAAAAACACATTGGAGTTGGCAGCAGCATTAGGAGCCCATATATTGCCTGAAAGACACACAGTGGAGTTGGCAGCAGCATAGGGAGCCCATATATTGCCTGAAAAACACACCCTGAATTTGGCAGCAGCATAGGGAGCCCATATATTGCCTGAAAGACACACAGTGGAGTTGGCAGGAGCATAGGGAGCCCATATATTACCAGAAAAATACACCCTGAATTTGACAGCAGCATAGGGAGCCCATATATTGCCTGAAAACCACATTGGAGTTTGCAGCAGCATTAGGAGCCCATATATTGCTCCCACTGGGTTTATGTGGCCCTGAAATGTATGCACCATGTCTCCAGTGCCCTGATCAGCCATGGTTTCAAACATGTGTTGTATTACATGAAGCAGCGGAATCACGTTGTTCATGCCGTAATCCTGGCGACTGACAAATAAAGTGGCTTCCTCAAAGGGCCTGAGCAAACGGCAGGTGTCACGTATGAGCTGCCACTGGTTCACATTAAAGTTACACAAGGGAGTCCCCCTATCTGCTTGGATCATCAAGAAATCATTGATGGCTTTTCTCTGTTCGTATACTCGATCTTACATATGTAGGGTGGAATTCCAACGGGTGGAAACATCACAAATCAGACTATGTTGGGGGATATCGTTCTGACGCTGTAGCTCAAGAAGGGTGTGCTTGGCGGTGTAGGAGTGGCTGAAGTGCATACAAAGTTTCCTTGCCGTTGTTAGGATGTCTTGCAGATGGGGGGAAGAATTCAGAAAACGCTTGACAACTAGGTTGAACACGTGTGCCATACAGGGCGCATGGCTCAGGCTTCCTTGTCGCAGCGCAGACAAGATGTTACTCCCATTGTCAGTCACCATGGTTCCCATTTCCAATTTTCGTGAAGTAAGCCATGTTTTGATTTCTTGATGAATGAATTTCAGGAGCTCCTCCCCTGTGTGACTCCATTCGCCAAGGCAAACCATGTGAAGCACAGTGTGACACCGCCATGCCCTGCACACATGGAATGCTGGAGGGGCATTGAGAATTGACCGTACAGTGGAGGCTGAGGAGACGGCGGACGATGAGGAGGCGGAGTCGCACACTGTGACAGGCAAAATGGCCTGGGAGCGTGGAGGCCGAAGTGGTGTGACCTTTCCAAGTTGCTGTGCAGGAATCACATTCACCCAGTGGGCCATAAAGGACATGTATTGTCCCTGACTGTAGTTACAGCTCCAGATGTCGGTGCTGCCGTGCACTTTGGTGCACACCGACAGGCTCAAGGACTGGCCCACCTTCTGCTCAACAGATTTGTGCAGGGCTGGTACTGCCTTCTTTGCTAAGAAATGACAGCTTGGGACTCTCCACCTCGGCTCGGCACTAGCCATCAACTCTCTGAAAGGTGCAGAGTCAACCACCGTAAAAGGGAGGGACTGCAGCACCAGCAACTTGGACAGGAGCACATTTAGCTTCTGCGCCATAGGATGAGTGGGTGCATACTGCTGTCTCTTGGACATTGCTTCGCTGATGGATTGCTGGCAAGATGACTGACTTTTAGTAGGAGGAGCAGGAGCATCTGGAGTGGCAGAGGATGGGTATGACGCACAGCTACCTTCGGCTGAGGTGCTGGAGCTTTGGCTGGGTGAAATTGGAAGCGGCGTGGAACTGGCTGATGCAGTAGGCTGGACCCCCACTTCGGAGCCTCGGTTCTCCCAGGCCGCTTTATGGTGACGCTGCATGTGTTGCCGCAGGGCCGTGGTACCAACATTGGGGCCCTGGCCATGCTTCACCTTCTGTCTACACATATGCTTAATGAAAAAGTGCCACACTGCCGAGTAGCTAATTTTCCCACCAACAGTCCACACTAATTCACTGCTACTGCTGCCAACTCCAGGAACCCCTGCTCCACTACTTCCCGGGAAGGCAGCCGGCCGCGTAGCAGGTGGTGTACCCCGCCCCCGGCCACGTGTGGCTCCAGACATCCCAATTCTGCCACCATGCTGACTGCCAACCCTACTACCACCTTGCTGCCTCAGCTGATGACTCTGGAGCAACCTGGGACCCTCTTCTCCTGATGATGGTGAAGCCCCTTCTGCACCAGGCTCCCAAGTGTGATCGGCTTTATCATCCTCATCATCGAGTTGTGTCTGCACGTCACTGATGTCCTCCTCGGTTTCCACAAGAGCGTGTGCTGCAGGAGACGGAACGCTCGCCACACCACCTCGCACGCCACTCTCCTCCTCAGTGTCTGTCTGCCTAGCGAAAGAAGCAGCGGATGTCTCCTCCATTTCTTGGCTGGGCAGTAGCTGCTGACTGTCCACTAACACATCGTCCTCACTGAATTGTGGAGCTGAACCCAAAGCATAAGATACGACGGCTGGAGGGGGGGCATAGGACAGAGGCAATGGAAGGACAGGGGCTGCTCCCGGGCCATGCCAACTCAGGGTTGTGTCCGAGGAACCTACCGACTGTTGACTGGGGGTGTCAGATGTCACTTGTGATGAGGTTGATGACAGCGTTAAACAATCGATGACGGCAGATGCGTAGCTGGTCGAGACACGACCGCTAGCAGATACCGGGAGATCAGGCCTCTCACCGTGACTCCTGCTGCTACTCGCCCCTAGTCTGCTGCGACCTCTGACTGATGAATCTAAGCCTCTCCTCGGTGCACATCCTGGCACATCTCTGCCTGACATTTTTACTGCGTTTAGGAGGGGGAAACAATACACTACACTACACCTAGAACAGTATTTTTGTAACAGCAGGTGTGTAGAAAAGTTAGATCAAAATAGGCAGACACTGTAGCTAAAAGCTAATGCAAAAAGACACTATCAGATGGTCTTACACAGCATGCCCCTGGTCGGAGTTAAATGCACCACAGGCTAGTATTCGGGATGCCCCCCCGGTGAAAGGCATCTATCCATATATCTATCATATTTGCTTTCTATCTATCTATCCATCTTTCTATGTATAATATTATCTATCTATCTATCTATCTATCTATCTATCTATCTATCTATCTATCTATCTCTGCCTGATCTGCTCTGGCCGCAATACAGTGTCAGAATGAGCTTCCGCAAAATGGCCGCCGCTTATATAGGTCTGTGACATCATCGGTAAGCCTGTCTGCTGATAGGTAGCATGTCACGCCTACCCAGGATTCCTTGCCCCATGGGACATGTCCTGACATGTGGATCCACCATTTCAGATGGGCTGGATAGCAGTAAATGGAGTTTTAAGGAAGCGATTCAAGCAATCGAATCGCGGCGATATTCGGAATCATTACGAATCAAATTTTTCCTGAAATTCGTAACAAATTCGGGTTCATCAGATTCGATTCGCTCATCTCTAGTAGCTAAGATAGGAATAAATAAAAAAAACAGAACTAGTAAAAGACTGTCACACTGGATTTATGTGTCAAGCAGGAGCTAAGTGCTTCGGAGAGGCCATGATTTATTTCTTAAATGAAACTTAAAGTCAATGTCCAGACACAAAAAAATAATAATATTCACCATTTTGTCCCTGCATCCTCTCGGTCTAGCTCTGTGTTTTAAAACTTGCCATAGAAAGAGCAACCCGGTGTCCAGCGTCGATTATTTATGGCAGCCTCCATCAAGGTGCAGTGATGCTCCATCGCAGAGGAGTAGTTAGGCTTTCTGGCACCCAGGGCAAAGATTCAAAATGGCGCCCCCCATCTGTACTAAGGCCCCCCTTTGGCACCCCCCTGACCTGCTGCACCAGGAAAAGTTCCCCTCTGCTCCCCCTAGCTACACCCCTGCCCAACCACATGCCCATTTCTTTCACTGCAAAACCGTTCCCAGCAAGGCCCCTCCTCCACACTCTCCTTGCATTGCAGTTAGTATCAGCGGGTGTGCAGGGTGGTATGATTCGGTTTTGGAGGAGGTGGAGACTGAAGACAAACAATGTCATGCTCGTTCGCTGATATTGGTACGTTTTTTAACACTGGAGCCAAAACAGAGGAGTTGCAGAGGAGAAAAGGTGAGTATTGTTTTCTGTTTTTATTTTGCAGCAGGACAATCACTTTAAGTGTCAGCCGGAATTTTACCATCCTGGCCAGCCCATAACTAACCCCTTAAAACACCTGTTGAGTTTGAGTGCCCTCCAATGCTGAGGTTATAACATTGCATGGAGAGGCAATAAACAGGTATAGAAATGGCAAACTCAATAGTACTGAAGCTTTAGTATTGTGGGGGAAAATTAGGTGGCTATGTCCTTCCCCTTCCCAGCCATGATGCTGAGGCTATAGCATTGGGGCAAATATGGGCTGGGGTTTCTTGCCAAGAAGGGTACAGTACATCAGTATGTCCAATAGAGGTAAGTTTGAAACTTCCAGTAAAGGGCGAGTCAGCTGTGGAGGACTGTTGGTGAGATAGAGGTAGGGGGCCATGTGAACACATAAGGCACCTATTAACACCACATAACTCCATTCATGCTAAAGCAATCAACATGTCACCGCCTTTTTGCTGTAGACAGAGGATATGGATTGGAGTTACCATTTATTGAAATTATCTTTTAAGCATCTTGTTTGTAATTGTGTACATACTGCATGTTTTACTCTTTCTACAATTACTACTTTTTACACCTGTAGACAATGGGCCTTTATGGAAAATTAATATTGTTAAAATATTGTGTAATGTTTTAATCTATTTCTGTATGTTGCATTTGACCAGTCATACATAGGTCAGGTCATTCAAGCAGGTTAATGTCCCTCACATGCCCCGATGCTCTCAGTCCACATTCCTTTCCCACTCCAATAAAAACAGGTTTTCATCAACAGAAGGTATTCCACCCAAAACCATAAACAAACAACCAGTCTATAAAGTTATAAAAATTCCTAAAAACAAAACCATAATTAGCAAAACCAGTTTCAGGGTCTGGGGAAAAGCCCAAGGTTTCTCTGCAAAGTGGGTTTCCACAAGTTTCTGGCTAGCGAAACTGGAAGGACAAGACTGGACATCAAAGGAAGATCAGGGTATAACTGACAGAGAGAGGGCCTTAGAGAGGGAGGAGAGCCTTAGGAAGAGAGGGGCCCGAGAGAGACTGAGGAAACGGGCCCTAGGAGAAAGAAGGCTGCCAGCTTGAAAGGGTGCTTGTGGGTTCCCCTGTCAGGAGGGTAATTGTATCAGTTGCTGGTCAGGTAATGCTCTTAAGTCTGCCTTAATCATTGTATATGTGTATGCCGATCATATAACTCTGATCATAGCATGTGGTATCTTGTTGTTTTGTAAGATTGGATTGCATCTTGTGTTATTTTACCAACAATATATCTCTTCATTTACCATTTGTCTCAGTGTCCTTCGATTTACCGGATGTCTAAAGATCCTACAGTCTTATGCGTGTATCCATTGCATTACCATTGGCCAGTTATTGATAATATTTATATATTTGTTTGCCTATTTTAGTTGAGCCGGGCAGGATATATATATATATATATATATATTAATATTTTAGTTATTACATTGTTTAGAAGATTACATGGTTTACACACCGCTAAATAAAAAAGATGGTGCTAGATCAATAAACAATCATTTCAATCTGCAGCATCCTCAAAGGTTCCAGGGTACAATAAATAAATGCAAAACAAACTTTAACAGTAAAGGAATGATTCAAATCATTCTGATGATGTCATCCTAATGACGAAACATACATAAAGCTGTTTTGGAGAGATTAGTATAACCTATTTTTGGTCAGCAATTCGACCTTAAGAAAATTATTTAAAAAACTGGTTGATCATGAGCATTCTTTGTTTAACACCAAGGATTATAACTTTTTTTAATTTAACCTATACTTACCTGTACCTCCAGCGGCAAGGTTCCTCACCGCCCTCTTTACCGGCAGGAACGATTTTAACATTTTAACAATAGTACCCCATATGTGTGCTGCGGCTGCCCTGCCCAAACTGGGGTTCTCGTCCTTATATGTGCTTATATGTGCCCCACTGGGAACCCCCTTCATTTCCAGGGCTTCCGGTTTCCCCACCCCCTGAACCTCTGCCGACAGCCAGCGCAATTGCATTGTCATCTGCATGTTTTGCCGGCATTGCTCTGCACCCATACTCCAAACATGATCATGAACTTCCGTGAGAAGTCCGTGTTTGTGCCTGGTGACCCGGGCACACCATGTTTGTCATGAACCCTGAACCTTAAAGTTCTGGTTCGCTAGTTGTGGGTTTAGATTAAATACCAGTGTTGGATTTAGCGGTGGGGTAAATTATATTGTTACATAGAGATTATTTGTTTCAGGTCGTAGTAGATAACTGCTAGGGGGTAGTTTTCGACTAATTTATGGAAAATGTAATTTAGCTTCGCTTAGAAAACATCTGTACTTCACCTTAAAAACATTTCCACCTCAAAGCCCAACATGGTGCATTGGATTTAAATAATTGTTTCATTAGGGGTCAAGAGGGATAATCAATAATATTTACAGTTGCCAGTTAATTTATGTTGCATAAAGAAGTCAGGGGTACTAATACTAATGCTGTTACCTAAATATCACACGATACAAAAATTATTTGGTGGTGCAGAAAATAAAAAGATCTCTTCATTCCAGCACTGCACGTGTTAATTCAGTACACGATACCCAGGCTTTCCTCCATACAATGGCTACATCACGACAAGAAAGAAAGAAAGCTCATTGACAAGACACATCTCCATTCCATTAGCGGGTGAGTGCGGAACGTATATCTATAATGTAAAGCCTCTTGTCCTGCCACTCAGCGCTGCTCTCGGAGGAGCCTTCATGGATTAAAGAGTCCCTGTAGCCAGAAGAAACAAGACTCCTGCTTTCCATCTGGCTGCACCCGGCAAAGGAGTGACACTAATGTCTTCTCTATTCATCCACCGCGTGACACAATGACTGATGCCAAGGGATCTATTAGGTTTTAAAAGAAAAAGGTATCATGGGAAGATACTCTTACAGCGGACCATTTAATGAACGGCCCAATAAAAAACGATTCCCCAGCATCGAATTAATATATCTGAAATTTTTAGTCACTTACTTTTTATTCTTTCCTCCACTGGGCTGCAACTCTGTTCAGGACTCTAGGATATGGGTGCTGCCATCTTGACTCAGAAGCATCACATACTGAGGAGAGGAGAGCAGGATAAAGTGCAGGGGACAGGGGTTATAGCTGTGCTTTGCTCAGACAGAGCAGAGCTGGGGTCAGGAAAAGGACAGCAATCCCACAATGCAGAGCAGAACAGTCAGAAGACACTTCCTGTTTGCAGGCAGCCTGAGACTCCATGAGCCGCCATCTTGGAAGTTTAAAGGCTCAGAATACGCACTAGGTGCAGGTAGGATGATTTTTAATGTGGGCAATCTGTATGTACAGGGTGGGGGAAACATATAAGATAGGCTCTAATTCAGGGTGAAGGTTCGCTTTAAACAAGGAGCTCCTCTTTTCAGGCATATTGTGAGTACAGGGCTGTATTCGGTGTAAATGCTGCCCTAGGCACTTCTAGTGCTTGCTCCCCCTTTTGTTGACTTATCCTTTAAAAATGGACCAAAACCCATAGAGATCTGCCCAGAAATCTGTTCCAGGGCCACTAGATTCCCTCCCCATGGGACATCCAAGATCAGGATGCCCCGGTGTGTGATACCCACCAGGTCGCCCAGAAACTCACCTTCTTTCCCAGTCCAACGGCGCATGTGCAAGCAGCAGCCGCATCCCCGCTATCCCTTTAGCCTAAACCTCCACCCACACATGCCGCACCGACATGGGATGCCCTACTCTAGGTCCAAGAACCCCCCTCACTCCTCAGAGCATAGAGCTCTGTATTTTATTCTATGTTTTCCCCACTAGGCATTGTGCCTGATCTGAGACACAGCATGAAATATGTTTTTCGCTCTAGCACTGAACCATTTATCCCCATAATATAAAGGACATTTTATTTTAGAATTTTGCTGAGGCTATGTGTAGCGGGCGCGTGCCTGGCCGTGGGTAAAAACATAGAATAACATACAGAGCTCTATGATATCCTATGCAATGGAGGCCGCAACACACAGCCACAGGGCGAGTGGATCCAGTGTAGCGTCAGCTCCCCCTAGAGATTTCCAGCGTTCACTCCCAGGAATTCTCTGGCTTAATGGTGTGGTTAGGAAAGGGGGGAGGGAGAAAAAGAAGGAATAGGAAAGAAAAGGAGGGGGAAGAAAATAAGAAGTAAATATAGAAATTAAAATATAATAAGGAAGGAAGCAGAGGATTAGCTTATCCACATAAGGGGAAAGAAAAATAGGAAATAAAGAAAAAAAGGGCAAAAGACATTAAAGTGGACCAACACCCAGGATTTTCGGGGGTGCCCCGCTGTGTGAAACCCCCCAGAAAGCCCCTAAAATCTTACCTTCGGCGGCGGAAAAGCGATGGATAAGCCGCCACCGCCTCTCGCACATACCTCTTACAGGGCGCGCACCCACGCCGACGCGGGTGCGCGCCCTGCTAGAGGGACGCGCGGGAGGCGGCGGCGGCGGCGGCTTGTCCGTCACTGATAAAGTACGTTTTTAGGGGCTTTCTGGGGGGTTTTTACACAGCGGGCATCCCGATGTCGGATGCCCTGCGGGGAGGGAGCTGATCGGCCTGGGCATCTTATAGATTCCCGGACTGATCAGGGGTGGGTGTTGGTCCACTTTAAGTATGGGAAGAGAACAAATCAGAAAGGGCAAAAAGAAGAAAGGTCATCAAAGAAGGAAAGATAGATGAAGGAATAAAGGAGAAAGGACTAAGGGGGTTATTTAGGAAGGGATAGCGCCAGGTAGCGCCTCGTAGCGGCAGGCAGCGTCTGGTGAACGCCGGGCACTGTACGCAAAACCACATTTAAGAAAGAGAATCTGGTGAGCGACTCTAACAGTGTCATGTAGCGTCACATGTATTATTAGAGGCGGCTCAGTGTATAGCGCCGGCGCTCTATCTTCCAGGGCACCCAGTATTACCTTTCGCTCAGTATCGCTCTCCAATTTCAATGGCCGTTCATTTGCTTCTGTTTAAACAGAGTGTTTGACTTTTTTTTTTTTTTTTGCTCCAATCATTGTGTGGCGTCTCCTGGCTGCAAACAAACACTTTTAGACACTTTTTGGACTTTTTATATTTTTATGCAGAATTGCCATTACAGGTCTGGCACTAAAGTGTTAATGTCACAGTGTTATAACAATGTCATTCCATGTGTTTTCGCTTTGTTACTGGTGGATATGTGTTCAAAAACACTTTAATCACACAGAGTCTAGAGCTCTATGCTATAGCGACCAGATTTGGATCGCGACGCAGTGTGTGTTCTTTTTTGATAAGTATGTCGTGGAGCGGCGAGTGCTGGACACACTGAGCTGGCGCTACCTCTCGCTGGCTGCAGCGGTGTACTGGTGTTAGAGCGCCCAACATACATCACATTCATCAACGCTGGCCAGGTTACTACAGCGACTGAGGCACTCTATTACAGTGCCCGATACCACAATACTTACAGCGTCTACTAGCGGTCACTCTAAGAGCTGCTATACAGCCGCTCATCTGCCGATACCTGGCGTTAGTAGTGAATCAGCCTCCACGTATAAGAAGAGAACAAATCAGAAATGGGGGAAAAGAATAAAAGGCATCAAAGAAGGAAAGATAGATAAAGGAATAAAGGAAAAAGGGCGAATGGAGTAAGTAAAAGGAGTAAGAATGGATAATGGATGAACATAAGAAGGATGGGGAGTTAAAGGACGAAGGTAGGAAGGATTTAAGGGAGGGTAAAGGAGGAAATTAAAATGGAAAGTAGAATAAAAGACAAAAGTAGGAAGTAAGAAAAAATAAAGGAAGGTAGGAAAGAGGAGATAAAGGAAAAAATTATGAGGGGAAAAAGAGAGAGAGAGGGGCAAAGGATTGAGGAAATAAAAAGGATGAGGAAGAGAGATAAATGATGAAGGCAGGAGGAAAAAAGGATAAAGGTACGAAGGAAAGGATAGATAAAAGCAGAGAAGTAACTAAGCTTTCTGGCACCCCAATGGAAATGGCGCCCCCTACCTGTTCTCAGGCCCCCCTTTGGTGACCCCTGACCTGCTGCACCTGGGCTAGTGACTCCCTGCTCCCCTCCCCCAGATACACCACTGGATAAAGGAAGAAGTTGGGGAGGGATAAAAGATGAAGGTAGGAAAAAAAAAAAGAATAAAGGACGTCGGTTAGAAGAATGAAAGCAATGAGAGAGGAAGAAGGAAGAGCGGAAATATAGAGGATGAAGGTAGAAAGGAAAAAGCTAGGAAGGAAGGAGTGATAAATGACGAAGGTAGGAGGGAAGTAATGATGAAGGTAATGATGAAGGTAAAGGGTAGGAAGGAAAGAAAAAGTAAAGAAGGGGAGAAAACTAAATTAGGAAGTGAGAAAAACAGGAGAAGCAAAGATGGGAGGAAGGAAATAAGAAGGAGGGAATAATGACACAATAGGGTTGAGTCATGGCCAATGGAGCGAAAACGATTCCGCATGCGCCTAGACACACGATTCATGACAGCGTGTGCACGCTGGGCGCACGTGCAAAACGCACCAAACGGCAAGCACACGGGAGAAACGCCTCTTTGCGTCTTTTGCAAGGAAAATCAGCTGTTTAAAAGCAACTGGCCTTGGCCCATGCACATTTGCCCAGCTAAGCGCTTAACCCTTTAAATGCCAGCCACGTAAAATTTACGTGATTGCCTCTCCGTCACTTAAGTGCCAACCACGTAAAATTTATGTGCCTGGCATTTACCCCTGCTAGCGGGCAAAAAAAAAAAAAAAAAATACTCACCTGACCCCTCGTTGGATCCGGCCGGGTCTCCTCTTTAATTTGGTGCCCTCCGATCCCCCGTGGGGGGCCGGATGGCTCCAGGAGAGCCCCCGGAATAGGCCACCCCCCCGCTTCTGCAGCAGCAGCTGCTAACTGTAAAAAAAAAAATAAATAAAAATGACATTCAATTACCTGCATGTGCGCTGGCTCCCGCTGTCCCTCCTCTTCACCTGGGGGGCCTCCGACCCCCCCCAGGACTTACCGATCTTCAGGAGAGAGCCCGGGAGGCTCTCTCCCCTTTCCTCCGGGCGGGGCTAATGACGTCATCCCGGCCCCGATCTCAGGCTTCAGCTATCTCAGCTGTCAGATGCCGGTGATCGGTGCCGGTGAAGGAGGTGTCAGGAGATCCTCTGATCTCCTGCCTCCCCCTTCTCTGGATGCCGATCACCGGCATCTGTCATCAGAGCGGCGAGGGACAAGAGCTTGCAATCGGAGGTAACTACATTAAAAAATGTTTTTTTTTAATAAAATACTTTTTATTAACGTGTGTTGTTTGTTTTTTAACAGTTAACCCTTTGTGAGCTGGTAAGGGGTCCATGAGACCCCTTATACCAGCTCACAAGGCTCTGGGTCTGGCAAGTCACCTGCGGCTAGCGGGTGACTTTCCATTAACCCCCAGCCCCCCATTACCTGCCTCCCCAACGGCCGGGGGGGGGGCAGAAGGGCCCGGGCCACTTAGTGGCTATGTGGGCTAGTAGCCTGCAGGGCCAGGGGCCACCAACGCTGGCCCCTGCGCCCTGTTCTACAAGCCCCCATAGCTGGCCCGGGTCGTTAATGCTGGGTAGGGGGGACCCTACGTCATTTTTTGGGGGATTTTTAAGGGTTTTTAACACTTAAAATTCCAAAGAAAATGGGCCCCCCTGGGAGGGGGGACCCTATGTCATTTTTTTTTAATTAACCCTTTTGTGTTCTGTCATCCAGCAGCTATAAAATACTTCTAGCAAGTGAGCAGAAGCCAGTGATCGGCGAGGGACAGAGTGCTCCAGTATGGATGGGAGGTAAGTATTAAAAAAAAAAAAATAATAATAAAATATTTTTTCTCTTTGTGTGTCTGTGTTTTTTTTACATTTAACCCCTTGTGAACTGGTAAGGGGTCCATGAGACCCCTATACCAGTTCTCAAGGCTGGGGGGATGGCAAGTCACCTGCGCTAGCCGGTGACTTGCCATTAACCCCCGGCACCCCCATTACCTGCCTCCCTAAAGGCCAGGGGGGGGGCAGAAGAGCCTGTGGCCACGGGATATGCGGGCTTGTAGCCTGCAGGGCCAGGGGCCACAAAAGCTGGCCCCTACGCCCTGTTCCTACAAGCCCCGCATAGCTGGTCCCGGGTTGGTTACTTTGGGTAAGGGGGGCCCCATGTCATTTTTTTGGGATTTTTAAGGGTTTTTATGTGGTATATGGTAATATGTGGTACCGTTCTAATCGGTAGAAATGGGGCTTTCACATGCAATATGATTTTCTCTAATAAAATAATTTTTTTATTTAAAATAAAGGACGCAATTTTCTAAAAAAAAAATGTATTAATTTTTTTTTTTACTTAATAATAAATAAAATTAATAATAAATAAAATTTACAAACAAGACATTTCATGTTAAAGCCTAAACTCTGCTGCAAAATATATATATATAATTTTCCTGAAAATTCCAGCAAAAATGTCGCAAAAAAATGGAGCAAAATGGGGAAAAATGGCCTGTCAACAGAGGGTGACAAAATCTCAAGTAGGCTGGCAATTAAAAGGGTTAATAGTACCTCTGCATGTTGGGTATTGTTCTGTTCGGGGGACCTTGCGCTTTCAGATTTAGCTTGTTTTTTCTGGTTTGCATATTTATATTTTAGGAAAAGGTGTTTTTTATTCAGCTTTTTTATACATTTTTTAGGGAAACCCTGCGCAACCAAAGAATTCTTTGAGGGATCAATTCCAGAAAGATGAGCCCACTACAACAAGCTGGGTACGCTTAGAAAGCTTAACATGTGTACTTTCAGGGAATATATGGTTTATGGGGGATATTCCAAATGTAAAGGGTTGTTTTGGTTGAAAAATCGCAAAGTGCGCACTTTGTCTGCAGAGCTGAAATTTTCAAGAAAAATTACCGTTACGCACATGCTTTACTTTGGGGTGTTTGGCAACTCTTCCCTTGACAGTAACTATGCATGTTGGATATCGTTCTGTTCGGGGGATGTTGCTTTTTCAGATTAAACTTGTTTTTTCTTGTTTGTATATAGTTTTTTTAGGAAAATGTGGCTTTGATTCTGCTTTTTTTATCCTTTTTTTAGGGAAACTCTTTGCAACCAAAGAATACATTGAGGGATTACTTCTAGAAAACTGTGGCCACATCAACAAGCCTGGTACGCCTAGAAAGCCTGAGGTGTGTACTTCCAGAGAATATATAGTTTGTGGGGGGTATTTCAAATGTAAAGGGTTGTTTTTCTGGAAAAACTGCAAGGTGCGCATATCACAGTTGTATTTTTTCTGAAAATCTCCTAAAGCGTTGCTTCAGTTTGGGGGAGTCTCCTGGGCTGGAAAGGGTGTCTACCTATACATATGTGGTACGGCTGTGACCAGGAGAAATTGGGATTTCACACGCAATAAGATTTTATTGACAAACTTACATTTGTTATTACAAAAAAACACTACAAATCGTAAAAAATAGATTTTTTTTATTTTTTTGCACATTCGCCAAAAAATATTGAGAATACACCTAAAAATGACAAACAAGACATTTCATGTTAAAGCTCAGACTCTGCTGAAAAAACAATATATCATTTTCCTGGAAAATCCCTGGAAATCCCTTCAAAAATCACATTTGAACATGGGGAGCGCAAAATAGTGCAAAATGGTCTGGCAACAGAGTGTGACAAAAACTCCAGGTAGGCCGGCACTTAAAGGGTTAACTGCTCTCGATGGTCCCCCATGTTTCTCCCCTTTTTCTCCATAGCGATTTCTCCAGCTTCTGTGTTTTATGTGAAGCTCTATTCGCCATTTCGGAGCTTATTCTCTGGAGAACCTGTGTTCTCCATTTTATGGGGGGGGGGGGGTATTCTAGTCCCAGGTAACCCTTAACATTTTTTGCCTAATGTTTAGTCCCAGACGTTCTCTTTAACTCTCCTCCTCTGTTTGGTTTGCATATTAATGCTTAATAATTTAACTCTATATTTTTTGTTTATTTTGGGGCACAATATCCACATTTTTGTTGTTTTGACATTACTATTTGTAATTTTGGACAACTTTTTATAATTTTTTTTTAAACAAAAGCCAATAAAAGGATTCAATCCCTAAAAAGAACAGCTGACACTTTAATTGACGCTGCCAACATGTGTTTTCGGAATGAAATACGGCTGTTACTGGAATGAGCTGGAGGAAATGTATTCTTCAAATTGCCACATTTGTGCACGCTTTTCTGCCCTCTAAACACACCATAAATCAGGCACTGAAGACAGTTTGGTACACTAAAATGGCGTGAGTGGAAAATTTCAGGCGCAAATTGGCGCATTGGCAAACTCTAGATTGCAAATTGGCGTAAAAACAAATGCACATCCCATTCTGATGACCATGAATCAGACGGAAGCCCGAGCGCAACTTAGTACTTGAAATTTGTTCATGCACAACCAAGAATTGACCCTAATGAAAGATATACAACAGGAAGAAAATAGAGAGAGGGGGGAGGGATAAGCAGATAAAGGGGAGAAGATATAGAGAGAGGAATTCGGGGAGACAGGGAAAGGAAACAGAGAGAGAGAGGAATATGAGGTGATAGAGAGAGAGAGGAGCAGTATCGCGAAATTTGCATTAAAAAATATAAATAATTAAAAAGCCACACAATAGCTTCTAACATGTGTATAAATAAGGCGGCGATAGAAAAAGGTAAAAATATCTGCCTTTCATTTAAATTGTATAATGCCAATGGCTCAGTCCATTTGCTGAATAGGGGGATCTGCTGGGTTGTATTTAGTGAGCTGCTTCATTTAGCCCACTGGTCTCCTAGCAACACTTTACCTCAGAGGCTGACACTGTAATCAGTGGTAACGGCTGTGTGTGTGTGAGGTGCTGCTTTTGTTATGAGACCAGGTGACTCAAATGTGTAAAATCTATACAAAATAAACTAAACTGACTGAAAATAACTGAAATTCTTCTTTGAATAACTGTGCAGGAAAATCTAAAGGTATTAAAGTGGAACAAAACCCTGAGTGGCCGACCCTGAAGTCTATAAGATCCCCCTTGGGCATTCTAAATCAGGATGCCCACTGTGTGAAACGACCCCTGGATAACCACAGATCCCCCATTTTTCTGCCGCGCTCACGCAGATAGTCATTTAGACAGGCCGGGCGGCCAGGAAGGTTACTGCTCAGGCTCCCCATCTGCGTGCAAACAGAGCTGATTGGATGAGAGCCTGCGAATGCGCTGTGGGACAGGGAAAGGAACGTTTTCACAGGCGAACTTGGGGATTTCACATATCAGGGCATCCCAAGTCGGGATGCCCCTAGGGGCACAAAACAGAACTCCAGATAGTGAAAATCCTGGGTTGGGCTTTGCTCAAAACACACAAAGCTGAAAGAAAGATCATATGGAAAAATGTGTTGAGAAAAGAGAGAGAAAATGGTAAACTGAAAGATTCTGCACCAGAGCCAACATGAAGGGAAAACTGTCAAAATCAGCTAAATGACTTCTAGAGCTTTTCTCTCTGTTTTAGATATATAAGTTCTGGCCAGGCAATGTTGCAATGTTGTTATCTTATGCTGGACGGCTGCCAGCACTGAACAGCTGATACTTTGATACATTGTTTCCCCCTCTCCTCAGCATGGAACAGGCCAGAGTGTCGGGCCTCGACACTCAGCAGACATAAACATGAGCTATTAGTCTCCAGCTGCTCAACACACACATCATTTTTTTCTAAATTTGTAATTCTTACTCCAACACTTACCTACATTCAAAGTACCATTTAAATATAAGTCACCAAGAAAAATGTGCGATACTGCTCCTTTAAGTTAAGTAATACGAATGAAAAAAAAGAACAAACTAGGAAAGAAATTGGGGAGGGAATAAAGGAAACAAAAATAGAAAAGTAAGAAGAAAGAAAGGCATTCTAAGCAAGTGAAAGAGAAAAGGGTTTGTGGTCAGTTTGTGCTTCGCTGTCTGTGTTTTACAGGCTCTGTCATCTCCCGCCGGGAGGGTCGGGTGGGGGTGACCCAGGGAGACACCAGCAGTAAAGTGTACAAATTGAATCCATTAATCTGTGTGCCTGTGGGCTCGGCATGTGGTGAGGGAGCTCTATGAACAGCGGGGCACTCTACCCCCACCTTCAAACGATAGCTTGAATTAAACTGGGAGATAAGCTATAGCTGCTCTCTTCCAGTCGTGTGTGGGTGAGGGGAGTCCAGGACAAATCAGGGACACCTTGACACTGTCGTGATTATTATGACTTACCAGCTCTGCTGCATCCCTCATCCAGCATGATGCTCATTCTGCAGTGACCCCTCATTTTCATCTGGTCCTAGATCAGAGACTGCTTCTGAGTGAGCCATCCATCTCAACAGGTTAACTAATCTCATCCATGTTGCCCTCAGCCAGGGGTCCCCGACCTTTTGTACCATGAGAGACACATTTATCACTGAGAGATGACGGGGAACCACACGCATCCCAACACAACACAAGCTACAGACAGGGACAGTTAGGGAAACAGTTTTCTATGACCACCTATGAGGAAAGGCGTATCTCGTGAGCCCAACTGACGCCACAGCCCCCGGAATTCCCCTATATGTTTTTTAAATCCCAGGCCGTCAAGGAGATATATTGGGCCCCAAACCAGCCCAGTAGATTGTAAATTAACATATGAGTTCCGATCAAAGCAAAACGAACAGGTCAGGTTAAATTATATATTATAATGCGGTAAGCGCACACTAGGTAAAGAATACAAGTAATGAGCATATACAGGTCTGAAGAGTGAAATACAGGTATAAGTTATGTACAGTTAAGGCAGGTTACTAAAGCTAAACGGATGATGTGTAGTGAAGCAGGGCACCCAGGGAGGCGTGAGACTGTGATAGAAATGTCCAGTACAGGTCCCACCTTCCCAAATGTTATAATACATAAGTCCCCCCTGGCACATTTTGGATAATATAATGTTCCTTGAAAAAGTATTCATACGTGTACCATTTGAACTTTTCCATCTTTTTAATAGATACAGCCACAAATGTGAAAGAGCAACACAAAGTAGCAAGTAATAGTGAAATGTATAAAAGATAATGTTTTAACTAAAAAGTGTGGCGTGTATTCAGCCCCCCCGAGTCAATACTGTGAAGCTACAAGTCTGTTGGGATATGTCTATAGTCAGGGCCGGATTATGAGGGGGGTGCAAGGGGTGCATGCCCCGGGGCCTCTACCACTTGCCCTACAAAGGAGGCCTCCACCAACCTTTGGGTTATGGTCTGGTCCAGGAGGCTTTCCAGTCTTTGGTCTGGATTAAGCTATCGGCGGCAGTGAGGGCGTGCCTGGGTAAGCCTTTTTTTTGTTTCTGCAAACCTGCAGCCAAAGCCACCACAGGGCAGGACGGAGAGTCTAGAGCAGCAACGCTACAGTGATGGGTGCAGAGCTGTCACGGCACATAAGCCACCAAGCACAGCCGCTGGCAGCTCAATGCAGGGAACTGTTTTCTGCTGGACCAGCCGGGTGACTACACTACCCCCCACCCAGAATGGCAAAGCAGGAGTTCCCGAGCAGCCCGCACCCGCACAAGGGTGGCACAAGGGACTCCATCTGACGTTCCAGTAAGTAGGCAGGTGCCAGACAACCACCAATCAGGAAAAAAAATACTGTATCTGGGGCATCCACCAGATTTTGTGCCCAGGGGCCTCCACCACAACTGATCTGGCCCTGTCTCTAGCGGCTTTTTACATTTAGAGGTTGGAATCTTTGCCCATTGGTCTTTGCAAAATATCTCTAGCTCAGTCAGACTGGATGGAGAGCGTTTGTGATCAGCAATTTCCAAGTCATGCCACAGATTCTCAGTGGGCTTTACTGTGATTGGGCCATTCCAACACATGTATATGATTTGATTTCAAACCATTCTGTTGTAGCTGTGGCTGTATGTTTAGGGTCGTTGTCCTGAGGGAATGTGAAGCTATGCCCCATTCACAAGTGTTTTGCGGTCTCCAACATCTTTTCCTCCAGGATTGCCCTGTATTTAGCTCCATTCATCTTCCCATCAACTCTGACCAGCTTCCCTCCTGAAGAAAAGACTCCCCCACAGCATGATGCCGCCACCACCATGTGTCACGGAGGGGATGGTGTCAGTGATGTGCAGTATTAGCTTTCCTCCACACATTTAGGCTGAAAGTTTAGCACCTTCTTTCACATGCTTGCTGTTTGCCCTACATAGCTTGAGGCAACCTGCAATCCTATGGCTTGTTTTTCCAAATTTCTTGCCACTCTTCCATAAAATCCAGATTCGTGGAGTACACAACTAATAGTTGTCCTGTGGAAAGATTCTCTGACCTGAGCTGTGGATTTTGGTAGCTCCTCCAGAGTGATCGTGGGCCTCATCGCTGCTTCTCTAATTAGTGCTCTCCTTGCATAGTCTGTTAGATAGGTGAGCCACCATATCTTGGTAGGTCTGCATTAATGACCTAGTAAATGGGAAATACTCCTCCCATTTACGAATTATGGATTGAGCAGTGCTCCTTGAAATGTTCAGAGCTTGGGATATTTTTATTATAACCTAACCATTATAGCCTAACCCTGCAATACACTTTATTCCTGAGCTGTCTGTTGTGTTTCTGGGATTTCATGACGCTGTTTGTTCATTAATGTTCTCTAACAAACCTCTGACTGGACCTATCCCTCCTCTGCTATCCCTCCTGGTGTAGTGTAGTGCCCATATGACATCCATTGTTTGTTCTTATTTAACATTGTAATTGTGATACTGTCTCCACTTATCTGTGCCCGCAGGGAGCCCTGCCAGACACGAGGCGTACACCGGAAAGCCGCGTTTCCCCAGCTCGGGGTCCACGGCTTCTGTGAGGTGTGCCGCCTGCCGCATGTACTGAGACAGCCGTGGCAGCCGCGATCCAATAGGATCATGAGTTGTCACGTCTCCCGACCCGCTAACAGGCAGGGAAACCGCTGCTTGCAGACTCTCTCGGGGCTCTCTTCGCTTAGAGCCCCGGCGGGTACAGATGAGTAATTACTGCACCATTTTTGTTGTTTTATGTTATTATGTACATTACACATTCTGTACTGTACACAGAACTCCCGCTGACGTTACTATGACATCAGGGGGGAATTTAAAATCTTTCACTACCTAATGAGCTGTTTGTCAAGAGCAATGGTTTGCAGTCCTCCCTGAAGAAGGGGGATTTGATACCCCGAAACGTTGGAACGGCATTTAATGGACTGCAATGCTGTAAATATATGGACTTTTGATTCTTTGGCATGCTGTACCACTATGCCCTAATATACCAATATATTACTTTGAACCTTAAATGGAGTGCTGGTCCTTCCTGCTTTTCTGACTTGACTTATTAGGGGTGTCCATGGAGTGGGAAATGCAGCCGCCTATGAGGGCTGCTGTGGTATTTGAAGGGTCAACCAAGGCAAGGCAGCAAGAAGGCCATCCCATGTGCCTTGCCTCAATTTCCTTCACAGTTCTCTAGATGCTGTAGCACAGTGGTCCCCAACCCTGTCCTCAAGGCCCACCAACAGGCCAGGTTTTGCAGATCTCCACAAAGATGCACAGGTGGAGTGATTAGTGCAGCTGCAGAGCAATAGAGCTGGCTATTTGGAGATCCAAAAAACATGACATGTTGGTGGGCCTTGAGGACAGGGTTGAGGACCACTGCTGTAGCAGGTCTCCAAAGTATGCCCCTTTTTTCCTTTCCATTTTTCTATGACCACTTGTGAGGAAAGGCGTATCTCGTGATCCCAGCTGACGCCACAGCCTCCAGAATTCCTTTTCCTAATCCCAGGCCATAAAGGTGATATATCGGGCCCCAAACCAGCCCAGTAGATTGTAACTTAACAGATCAAAACAAAAAGAACAGGTCAAGCTAAATGATATATTATAATGCAGTAAGCGCACACTAGGCAAAGAATACAAGTAATGAGCATATACAGGTCTGAAGAGTGAAATACAGGTGTAAATTATGAACAGAAAGGTATAGTTAAGATTACTGTAGCTAAATGAATGATGTGTCATCAAGCAGAGCACCTAGGGAGGTGTGGGACAGGCTACAACTCCTGGTCTTTCCAGCACATCCCGCCTGATATTAATGCTGGCCCAAAGTGGAGATTCCTTTTATATACAGGTCTCTGACTCTCCCCGACCCTCTGGAAGATGGACTGTACACTAATTTCAGCCCCTAGCCAGAATAAACTCTAGAATCTATTTTGGGTCATAACTTTTGATGGGTAGGTCGTAGGGCCCTGGTTCAGTGGTGAAACAACTAAGCCAGTCTTTGGGCATGCCCACCTACGTCCAAGGTCGGTAGGTGGGCATAGATCTGGAAACAACATTTTCCTATTTCTATGCTGGTTACAGCAGTGGGAAACGTATGTGTGGATATGTCTGGGCCTCCAGATTCTGCCTATGCATTCAGCCTGTGACTAGGCGATCCAGTAAATCCCAGTACTGTACTGGTGCCTGGCAGTATGAAGAGATCTCTCAAGTCCCCCTGCCGTTGCAGCTTCCCAACCAGGTGTTCTAGCGAAGATGTGGGGGGAATCAGTAGGAGGTCTTTGAAATTGGGGCTTTCTGTGTGTATAGATCTCTCCTGGGCAAGTGACAACTCCTTTGGCCAATATCTCCATATCCTGATGTCTATGCTAGTTACAGCAGTGGGAAACCTATGTGTGGATACTTCTGGGCCTCCAGATTCTGCCTATGCATTCATCCTGTGACTAGGTGGCCCAGTAAATCCCAGTACTGTACTGGTGCCTGTCAGTATGAAGAGATCTCTTTCAAGTCCCCCTGCCATTGCAGCTTCCCAACTAGGTATTCTGGCGGGTTCCATTTGGTCTGGTGGAGGAACCAGCAGGAGGTCTTTGAAATTGGGACTTTCTGTGTGTATAGATCTCTCCTGGGCAAGCAACTACTCCTTTGGCCAACTCCCTAATTATTCTTACTGAAGAAAGGGCTTTTGTCACAAGGGCCAGGATATCTCGGATGTGGAGGTTTTTTGTCATGATTTTCCCCACACCACCTATAAATATGTTCACACAGACACCCCTGTCGCTCAACACTCTCGGTGTGACAACCCAGCAAACCACAGTGGTCCCTTGTGTGGCATACTCACGCTGGAAGCAGTGAGGGCTAGGGGCAACTGCGTGACTATATTTGAAGGTGGTCATGGGAAAATACAAGGGAAAGCAGAGGCAAACTTTGGAGAGTTGCTACAGCATATACAGCGGGCTACAGAAAATAGAGGTGAGGCACATGGGATGAACTTCAGCCGTTTGCTGTCTTAATCACTGTCTAAGAATGGAGGTTCACTTTAAAGAAGATAGGAGGATAAATGCACACTGATCAATGAGTAGTAGGAGGGTGCATGGCCCGGGGCATCCCAAGTCCCTGTCAATAGCCAAGAGAAAACCGTTTTGGGTCAGCACTCCTTAAAAATTAACTTTTATTGAAGTCCATTAAAAAAACATCTTCAAAAGTAATCACGAGCAGCCATAAAATCATATTACCAGACCCCGACAGCTGAAATAAGTCGTGCAGCTCTAACGCGTTTCGGACACTACCAGGTCCTTAGTCATAGACATCTATGTCTACCTGGTAGTGTCCGAAACGCATTAGAGCTGCACGACTTATTTCATGGCTGCTTGTGATTACTTTGAAGATGTTTTTTAATGGACTTCAATGAAAGATGATTTTTAAGGAGTGCTGACCCAAAACTGTTTTCTCACTTAAAAGAAGATCTTTGGAAGCCCTGGAGTCTAAAAGACTCCTAGGCTGTCAGGGTTCCTGTCCTTGGGGGTTCCCGAAGTGGGATGCCCTACAGTGTGAAACCCCCCAGATGCCCAGATCCACTCACCTTCTCCCGAGCCCTTGTTGCGCGTCTGTGCTGTGGACACATCCCTGCACACCTCACTGTGCGCACGTCTGGCCTTTCTGAATAAGCAGCGCAGGTGGGTCTCAGTGAGTGGGGGGGATGCGGCTGGGGTTGCACTCGGGTACTTAGCCGAAGGGAGGCGAGTGACAGCCAGCGTGCTTGCTTTCAGCTGGAGCCTGCGCTGTGGAAGTGACTGGATGGAGACTTGAAAAGGAGGGGTGGCAGCCACTCAGACCATTTTATAACTAACCTGGGAGGTGCACGTTAGCAGGGCAATTAGGATACAAAAGTCTTAAAGGAGCCACAGCACTCAACCCTGTTAGCTTGCTGACCAACCTAAAATCTGTCTCTAAATCTGGTTAAAAACAGAGGACTCGGTCACACACATCTGCAGAGGAATGGAAGGGGAGTTGATTGGGCGACCTGGGGGAATACACACGGGGGGCATCCCAATTCGGAGGAAAAACACACGGGAAAGTGAAATTCCTGTGTGTTGTTCCTCTTTAAATGCTATACACGTTTGTGATTAGAATGAGGCTCCTTTTGAATGTTGTTGAGCAAACATCTCCCAGCAGAATCCCTGAGCAACTAGTCGCCCGCCTCCTCCATTATTCCAAAGCCATCATCTCAGAACCTGCCACAACCACTTAGATGTGAGATAGGCGGACTGGGTTCCCTATTGGCCTCCGGCACAGGATGAGTCAGGACCGCTGTACGCTGGAGGGGTAATGATCCGGAATGGCGAGGCCAGTGCTGAATCTGCGGCAGGCAGCGTGCATTATTTACACCCTTACTACAACATTTATGAGAAGAGCCGGCGACGAGAACATTACGCCCTCCGTGATACCCCCGTTCCATTGGATGCCGCTCCAAACATCATCGGCAGAGGAGTAGCTAAGCTTTCTGGCACCCGGGGCAGAGGCTCGAAATGGCGTCTCTCACCTGTTCTCAGGCCCCCCCCTGACCTCCTGCACCCGGGGCAAGTGCCCCCCCCCCCTAGCTACGGCCCTGATCATCGGCATACATTACCCACATTGATCCAGCCCAGTGTGCAGAATGCTGCCCATACATTGCGAGATCCAATCGCTCCTGAAAAATCCTCTCTATACTGGATGTGTCCACTAGAGGGGAGCAGAGCTTTTCCATATTCATTTCACAACTAGAAAAAGGGAATTTTGCTTTACCCACTATCATACCTCCCAAGTGTCCCTGATTTGGAGGGACTGACATTTGGAGTTCATGTCCCCCTGTCCATCTTTGTTCTCATTTGTCCCTCTTTGAGGTGTAACATGCAGATCTGCATCAATAAATGAGTATTTGCCTATTTAAAGTGTTTATATTGTTGTAACTGTTATAATCTCCTATCCATCCCTCAATGAGGGGGCGTGGCTTAATTTAACAAATGTCCCTCTTTCCCACCCTGAAAAGCTGGGAGGTATGCCACTAAGATCTTGTGATACATGGACATTATGCAAAGCTTCCCGGCCCCTAAATGTGACTCTCAATTGTTGCAAACAATACAAAACAAAGGTTCAAGGAACTCCACACTAAGGCAATATGCCTAAACTTAAAGTGGACCAAAACCCAGGATTTTGACTTTCCTTGGTTTTGATCCTTTGTCCGGTCGGGGTGCCCCGCTGTGTGAAACCCCCCAGAATCTACTCACCTCTTCCTGGTCCTATGGCGCATGTGTGGCCACTTGTCCAATCAGCGCTGATGTCATGTCGCCTAAGGCCGCATCCCCCGCTTCCCTCTAACAGGGAGCGTTACCACCATGGCCATTCACAAATGCCTGGTGTGGGCTCACGCCCTGCTAGACAGATAGCTGGGATGTGGCCACGGCTCTCTCATGCGCCATTGGACCGGGAAACAAGGTAAGTGTATGGGGTGACCTGGGGGGTTTCACACAGTGAGGCATCCCAATTTTGGGTTCCCTGGGGGGAGGGAAGGCCCGATTGTGGTGGGTTTTGGTCCACTTTAAAACAACCAGCCATTGCAGGCAGGAGCTAAAATAATACATTTTAACCCCCTAACTGTGATGCATGTGTTTTGCCCTTTTCGGAAAAGGATCTTCTATGCCAGGACCCCACTCTCTGTGCGTCTGGAGCTGCCCTGCTAATGAAGACAATTGCTGGACGTTTTGAACATTTTTTTCTGTTTCACTAGGACAATTAGGAGATTAAACCAGACCAACATCCTGGCACAGGTGGAAAAGGAAACCCCCCCAAAACTCACTTGCCCCATCTGCATGCATGATACTGAATCATTGTCAGCACTTACATTTGCTCCTGCAGCCACTCAAAGCTAAAGCGCTACTTCACAGATTTTCTCCTGGTAACGGCCACTTTGGAGCTTCCTCTGCCAGTATCTCAGCCATGCTGCTGCCTGGATTCAACTGACATAACTGACAATGCACAGTAACAGGAAGCCCAGCAGCACTTCCTGTTTGCAGGTGGCCTAAACTCCAGGAAACTTATTTGTAAAATTGACCACAGCAGGGTTAGAAAAAGGTAAATTAATATTGAAGTGCAGCAATCTGAATTGCCCTGGGGTGGGGTGCATATGAGCACTGTTGGTTGTAAGGGTGTTGATCAGCTTTAAAGTGGACATCGTTCTCATGGTGCTCGAGCGGGCTCTCGTCCAATCAGCTTTATGCTGTGCATACTAATGAAAAGAGTTCCAGCATAAGGAGCAGGAGCAGCCTCATACCTGGTTTCCCTGCAGTTGGTGGCACACTCCTGTCCCCAGCCTATCCTGGTCAGCTGGGCGTAGGACAGCGCCTCAGCTGCAGGGATGCAGCAGCGACCAACGATCCCTGGATGGGACCTCTGGAAAGGTGAGGCATCCCAAATCAGGATACCCCAGGGGCACTTAGTTGGCTGGCCCTGGAGTCTTTTAGACTGTCCTCCCAGCTCCCAGGGAGAACAGGCTCTGCGGAGGACAGCCAACATGGCAAGTGTGCTACGGTGCACAAACACAGGTATGGCCTTCCTATTCTGTGCTCCCTTTCTACTCCCTCTGTGACAGACTCTGCCATTGGATTTTAAAGGCACTGTTTTTGCATAGACCCATTACTTTCATTTTCTTGAGCATGTCCCAGACAGACTGCCATGGTGTTGTTGATTGTATTACAGACTGCTATTGTTCTACTGATTGTGTTACAGACTGCTATTGTTCTACTGATTGTGGTACAGACTGCTATTGTTCTACTGATTGTGCTACAGACTGCTATTGTTCTACTGATTGTGGTACAGACTGCTATTGTTCTACTGATTGTGCTACAGACTGCTATTGTTCTACTGATTGTGTTACAGACTGCTATTGTTCTACTGATTGTGCTACAGACTGCTATTGTTATACTGATTGTGCTACAGACTGCTATTGTTATACTGATTGTGCTACAGACTGCTATTGTTATACTGATTGTGCTACAGACTGCTATTGTTCTACTGATTGTGTTACAGACTGCTATTGTTCTACTGATTGTGTTACAGACTGCTATTGTTCTACTGATTGTGTTACAGACTGCTATTGTTCTACTGATTGTGTTACAGACTGCTATTGTTATACTGATTGTGCTACAGACTGCTATTGTTATACTGATTGTGCTACAGACTGCTATTGTTATACTGATTGTGTTACAGACTGCTATTGTTATACTGATTGTGCTACAGACTGCTATTGTTCTACTGATTGTGCTACAGACTGCTATTGTTCTACTGATTGTGCTACAGACTGCTATTGTTCTACTGATTGTGCTACAGACTGCTATTGTTCTACTGATTGTGTTACAGACTGCTATTGTTCTACTGATTGTGTTACAGACTGCTATTGTTCTACTGATTGTGTTACAGACTGCTATTGTTATACTGATTGTGCTACAGACTGCTATTGTTATACTGATTGTGCTACAGACTGCTATTGTTATACTGATTGTGTTACAGACTGCTATTGTTATACTGATTGTGCTACAGACTGCTATTGTTCTACTGATTGTGCTACAGACTGCTATTGTTCTACTGATTGTGCTACAGACTGCTATTGTTCTACTGATTGTGCTACAGACTGCTATTGTTCTACTGATTGTGTTACAGACTGCTATTGTTATACTGATTGTGTTACAGACTGCTATTGTTCTACTGATTGTGTTACAGACTGCTATTGTTCTACTGATTGTGTTACAGACTGCTATTGTTCTACTGATTGTGCTACAGACTGCTATTGTTCTACTGATTGTGTTACAGACTGCTATTGTTCTACTGATTGTGTTACAGACTGCTATTGTTCTACTGATTGTGTTACAGACTGCTATTGTTCTACTGATTGTGCTACAGACTGCTATTGTTCTACTGATTGTGTTACAGACTGCTATTGTTCTACTGATTGTGTTACAGACTGCTATTGTTCTACTGATTGTGTTACAGACTGCTATTGTTATACTGATTGTGCTACAGACTGCTATTGTTATACTGATTGTGCTACAGACTGCTATTGTTATACTGATTGTGTTACAGACTGCTATTGTTATACTGATTGTGCTACAGACTGCTATTGTTCTACTGATTGTGCTACAGACTGCTATTGTTCTACTGATTGTGTTACAGACTGCTATTGTTCTACTGATTGTGATACAGACTGCTATTGTTATACTGATTGTGCTACAGACTGCTATTGTTCTACTGATTGTGCTACATACTGCTATTGTTATACTGATTGTGCTACAGACTGCTATTGTTCTACTGATTGTGTTACAGACTGCTATTGTTATACTGATTGTGCTACAGACTGCTATTGTTCTACTGATTGTGCTACAGACTGCTATTGTTATACTGATTGTGGTACAGACTGCTATTGTTATACTGATTGTGCTACAGACTGCTATTGTTCTACTGATTGTGTTACAGACTGCTATTGTTATACTGATTGTGCTACAGACTGCTATTGTTCTACTGATTGTGCTACAGACTGCTATTGTTCTACTGATTGTGCTACAGACTGCTATTGTTATACTGATTGTGCTACAGACTGCTATTGTTATACTGATTGTGCTACAGACTGCTATTGTTATACTGATTGTGCTACAGACTGCTATTGTTCTACTGATTGTGTTACAGACTGCTATTGTTATACTGATTGTGCTACAGACTGCTATTGTTCTACTGATTGTGTTACAGACTGCTATTGTTATACTGATTGTGCTACAGACTGCTATTGTTCTACTGATTGTATTACAGACTGCTATTGTTCTACTGATTGTGTTACAGACTGCTATTGTTATACTGATTGTGCTACAGACTGCTATTGTTCTACTGATTGTATTACAGACTGCTATTGTTCTACTGATTGTGTTACAGACTGCTATTTTTATACTGATTGTGCTACGACTGCTATTGTTCTACTGATTGTGTTACCGGCAGAGTTGAGGGATTGTGTGCCCTGCTCCCATTGGTCCCTGTGTTTGTCATGCAGTTCTCCATCAGGTCCCCGGGGGAGGTCCCCTTGCATGGAGACTTGCATATAAGGCACAGGGTGGCACTAATAAAGGAAGTTCATCTTCACCCTCAATACTGAGTTCTGCCTCTTATTGGGGGAAACGCTATATTACAATTCACTAGCCCTTGTAAGGGCTGTTCCTGGTTCCTCACGGACGACTCTGGAATTCCTGCAGCACCTCTCACCATTGGGAAAAGGACGTCTCTGGCGGGGAAGCCCTCCGGCGATAAGGGTTATCGCTACACCCTCTATCTACATTTACCCAGCTACTTATCTGCCACTGACCTATTTCTCCACAATGGGGTCGATTCAGAGCCAGATGAGAAAACAAACTTCTTATTTAGGAGAGAAAACTGCCATTCACTTTCATTGTCTACCTTAGGTATGATTCAGAGCCAGGTGTAAGTTTACACTCCGTTGTTGAATCAGCCCTAAGGTAGACAATGAAAGTGAATGGCAGCTTTCTTTCCTAAAAACAAAGTCAGTTTTCTCACCTGGCTCTGAATTATCCTTTCAAGATTGTCAATCAACCTCAATGTTGCATTTTCCTTCAACAGATCTCTCAATTGAGCTTCCAAGGTTGCAATATGCTCACAGTTATCACATCCATATTCCCCCAGAGCTGCTGCTCCTGTCTGTTGTCATACCTAACAACTTTTCAAGGTGGGAACGAGGGACATTTGTTAAATTAAGCCACGCCCCCTCATTGAGAGATGGAGAGGTGATAAGTTATAATATGTAAACCAAAAAACAAATTGGAGCTATATTAATGGGCGCTACAACCCGATAATAAAATCTGTAATTTTATTCAACATTGAAAGCCACAAACAATACTTAAAGTGGACCAACACCCAGGATTTTGACTATCCTGGGTTTTGGTCCACTTCGGGGGGGGGACCCCGATCGGGGGTGCCCCTCTGTGTGAAACCCCCCAGAAAGCCCCAAAAACTCACCCCACCACGCTCCCATGTGACCGCGCCATCCAATCCTCGCCGACGGACAAGCGGGTGACAGCGCGTCCGCCGCCGCCTCCCGCACGTCGCTCTTACAGGGCGCGCGCGCCGCCGATAAGGTAAGGTTTTTTGGGGGTTTTGGGGGGGTTTCACCCCGCGGGTCATCCCGATCTCGGATGTCCCGCGGTGAGGGAGGCTGATCACCCCTGGGTGTTGGTCCACTTTAAAAAACATTAAACAACTCATTAAAAGGAAAAAAGCCTGTCTACCCTGGACCATAATTCATAATTATACGTAGAAAATAATACCCTAGGTGGGCTGCTAAAGCACTAGGGCCCCCTTCCACAACCTCTTCAATGTATATATACAAACATAAATAATCCCCCATACAATAAAGATTAAATAAACAATTACAATCAATTAAATGCAGAAATATAGAAACAATTATTGTTTATATATTTATGTATTTAATTGATTGTAATTATGAGTTATGGTCCAGGGTAGACATGGCTTTTTTCCTTTTAATGAGTTGTTTAATGCGTTTGTGGCTTTCAATGATGAATAAAATTACAGATTTTATTATCGGGTTGTAGTGCCCATTAATATGGCTCCAATTAGTTTTTTGGTTTACATATTGTGGTGTTTCGGAGCAATTGGTGCACCACCCGTTTTAGGAATATACACAGTGGTGCCCACTCTACCTATGTAAGTATTGATAAGTTATAATAGTTAAAACAATATAGACACTTTAAATAGGGAAATTAATCATGTATCTTTACAGATCTGTAAGTTAAACCTCAAAGAGGGATAAATGTGAACAACGAGGGACAGGGTGTACATGGACTCCAAAGATGGACAGTCCCTTCAAATCAGGGACACTTGGGAGGTATGCTGTTGTGCATAAATTTGAAAAGATCTCCAATGTTGCTAGCCATTATCCCAGTTACAAAAACAGCAGTGAATACAAAAAGATAAATACCGGTAATCAGTGGCGGACTGGGGCCAAAAATCATCCCTGGATTTTACCAGGACCGCCCGGCCCGAGACATCCCCGCTGAGGCCCCCTCCAAACATGATGCTGGGGCTATAGCATTGGGGGCTGGGGTTCCCTGGCTTGTGGGTACAGGGGGCTGAGAGGGACACTACAGTGCCAGGGATTGAATGTGGCGGTTAAAAGCATCAGCCCAACTGGCTCCAAAGCAGTGCAGCCCACTGGGCATTGCCCCAGGTCTCCCTATGGCCGTCCCTGATTTTTACTCGGATAGGTGGGCAAGGCCTGTGTGCTGGTGAAGATCTATAGGTGCCTCCACACACAGGAATTAACTGGAAGGACCAACCAGTTATAGACCCTAAGACTTTCCCCCACCCTTTATAATGTGCATGGCTTAAAGTGGACCAAAACCCAGCTGGATCGGCCCAGGTATCTATAAGATTTCCGGGCAGATCCATTCCGTCCCCGCGAGGCATCCAAAGTCGGGATGCCCCGCTGTGTGAAACCCCCCAGGTCGCCCGCTACACTAACCTTAATCCCGGTCCAACGGCACATGCGAGGGGCGCATCCCCTCTAGCAGCGCCGGCCATTTGTGAATTAGAGGGAAGAAAGGGGGGTGGGAGCAGCTCAATCACTATTATTTATACAAAATTATCAACATTATTATTCAGGGCCTGGGAACCAATTTACCACCCAGTTTAACCCTCTCATCAACTAAATATCAAGCAACAAACATGTCTAGCTATGTGGAAAGACAGAGATTTGGTCGCATGTATCTGCAGATACATGTGGAAGCCACACTGCCCCGGCAAGGCACTCTGTGTTTAGTGTGGTCCCTACTCTTAATTCTGAGTCCCCAAAGTTGGGACATGCAATGCAGACAAATATCTGAGAGCTACTCACCTGGGAAGCAGCCAGCCTCCCTTTAGAACACTAGAGGGAAGCGCGAGATGCGGCCGCCAGTGCACTCTGAGCCGCTGAGCCAAGACGCCGCTAAGACGTGCATAGCTCAGCAGCTCCGAGCGTGCTGATTGGACGAGCGGCCGTAGGACCGCAGTGAGATGAGTTGATACGAACGATCTGGGGGGTTTCACATAGCGGGGCACCCCGATCGGGGGAAAGGACCAAAACCCAGGATAGTCAAAATTCTGGGTTTTGGTCCACTTTAAGCACTGAAACATAGTTGCTCATTACTTTACACATTATTTTATAAACAGAAGAAAGCTTTAAAGTGGACCAAAACCCAGGATTTTGACTATCCCGAGTTTTGGTCCTTGCCCCGGGGGCACCCCGCTGTGTGAGACCCCCCAGGTTGCCAAAACAAACTCACCTCTTCCCAGTCCTACGTAGCATGCACAGTTGCTCGTCCAATCAGCGTGCTTGGATCCGCTGACGACAGTGGGTCTAAGCCCTCATCCGAGCGCTCTGGCAGCCGCATACCCCGCTTCCCTCTAACAGGGAGTGTGCCCGCACCGGCCATTCACAAATGCCTGGTGTGGGCACACGTCCTGCTAAAGGGATAGCGGAGATGCGGCCGCTGAGCTTATCTGGTGTTTTATTTCTTTTCTATTTGTTTGCAACTTGAAAAATCAACAGTCACTGAATTTAAACATGCCTGGGATAAGCACACATCTATCCTAAGATAAAGAGTACATACAGTATACACATAAGATAGAGAGAACATACAGTATACACATAAGATATAGAGAACATACAGTATACACATAAGATATAGAGAACATACAGTATACACATAAGATACAGAGAACATACAGTATACACATAAGATAGAGAGAACATACAGTATATACATAAGATAAAGAGAACATACAGTATACACATAAGATACAGAGAACATACAGTATACACATAAGATACAGAGAACATACAGTATATACATAAGATACAGAGAACATACAGTATACACATAAGATAGCGAGAACATACAGTATACACATAAGATAGAGAGAACATACAGTATATACATAAGATAAAGAGAACATACAGTATACACATAAGATACAGAGAACATACAGTATACACATAAGATACAGAGAACATACAGTATACACATAAGATAAAGAGAACATACAGTATACACATAAGATACAGAGAACATACAGTATACACATAAGATAAAGAGAACATACAGTATATACATAAGATAAAGAGAACATACAGTATATACATAAGATAGAGAGAACATACAGTATACACATAAGATACAGAGAACATACAGTATATACATAAGATACAGAGAACATACAGTATACACATAAGATAGAGAGAACATACAGTATATACATAAGATAAAGAGAACATACAGTATACACATAAGATACAGAGAACATACAGTATATACATAAGATACAGAGAACATACAGTATACACATAAGATACAGAGAACATACAGTATACACATAAGATACAGAGAACATACAGTATATACATAAGATACAGAGAACATACAGTATACACATAAGATAGAGAGAACATACAGTATATACATAAGATAAAGAGAACATACAGTATACACATAAGATACAGAGAACATACAGTATACACATAAGATAAAGAGAACATACAGTATACACATAAGATACAGAGAACATACAGTATACACATAAGATAAAGAGAACATACAGTATATACATAAGATAAAGAGAACATACAGTATATACATAAGATAGAGAGAACATACAGTATACACATAAGATAAAGAGAACATACAGTATACACATAAGATACAGAGAACATACAGTATACACATAAGATAAAGAGAACATACAGTATACACATAAGATACAGAGAACATACAGTATACACATAAGATACAGAGAACATACAGTATACACATAAGATAGAGAACATACAGTATACACATAAGATACAGAGAACATACAGTATACACATAAGATAAAGAGAACATACAGTATATACATAAAATAGAGAGAACATACAGTATACACATATGATACAGAGAACATACAGTATACACATAAGGGCAGACTAGATGGACCGTATGGTCTCCTTCTGCCGTCAACCTTCTATGTAACTCTATGTTATATCAGAAAACCTTTCCGCCTAGCAACAATGTGTTACCTTCGCAATATATCAGTGATGTTGTGATGTACAGATCAGAACTCTTCCTGACTCTAGCTTGGTAATCATCTGATTGGCTGTGGCACAAATGACAAGTTTAACCCTATCTCCATTAATTCAGCTATTTCCGATGGGGGGGAACACAGTCCTGTGTTTTAGTAGCTATATGGTTACTGGTAGTGTTCTTAGGTGGACTGGTAATTGCTGCTGCTTTGTTTAGACAAAGCTGCTACTGAGCTCAATTGTTACAGTGTAAGCATTCTGGGAGTTGTAGTCAGACAGGACACTAACAGCTTTACTAAAGTGCAGGAAAGCCGCTCCTGCTTTACCCAGACAGACACACAGGTTTATAAGAAACATGGAAGCAACATGCTGATAAGTAAATCACAGGTCCTGGGGGCACAATCCTAACACACATTGTTTTATTTTACATCCCAGAAAAGGGAATCAATTAGTGAGAACACCAAAAACCTGAAAAAAGGGACTTTTCTTTTAACGCTGGAAAAGGTTGTCACTAGGGATGAGCGAACCGGTTCGGACGAACCGGAATTCGCTCCGAATTTCAGGGAAAATTCGATTCGGCACGAACCTGAATTTTTTTTGGTTCGTGCCGATCGAATTTTCCCTGAAATAAAAAAAAAAAATGCCGGCATGGTGGGAGCGGGCAGGCCGGCTATGCTGTCAGCCTGCCCGCTCCCACCATGCCGGCATTTGTTTAAAAAGCAAACACTTACCTGCATGGTCGGAGCGTGGAGGCCGGCGGCGCTCTCAGCTGTCATCAAAGGACGCATCATCAGAGGTCGCCTGACAGCGTAGCCGGCCTGCCCGCTCCCACCATGCCGGCATTTGTTTAAAAAGCAAACACTTACCTGCATGGTCGGAGCGTGGAGGCCGGCGCCGCTCTCAGTCGCCCTCTGATGATGCGTCCTCTGATGACAGCTGAGAGCGGCGCCGGCCTCAACGCTCCCACCATGCCGGCATTTTTTTTTTTCAGATGAGCGATTCGTGAAAGTTCGATTCGGGCGAACCCGAATTTCTTGGGGAAATTCGGCGAATCGCCCGAATCGAACTTTCAAGAAGTTCGCTCATCTCTAGTTGTCACCATAGTTGGACACTAGATGGGGCTAAAAGGCAGCAGAATGGGGATGGCCTTAGGATTATTGTGAATGGCAGATGCTCGTTGCTGCTCTGCAAATGCACTTTTAATGGACTGCAAGCAGATATTTGATTTTTTTTCTTTTTTGAAGGGAAGGAATTCACATGGATGATGGTTTTACACATGATTCCAGGGCTGTCGACCCTGGGTTTTGGCATCTAATACACTCCCTTCGAGGCATCCCAAAATGCCCCATGATGTGAAACCTCCAGAGTCCCCTAAAACAGTGGTTCTCAACCTTTTTACGTCCAGTACCCCCAAGCAACAGGAAGTTACAACCAAGTAACCCCAATAATACATTTTCACAAAATGTACCCCCAGGCGGTACGCATACCGCTCAACTTTTAAAAACTCAAAAGAGGGACATGTGAAACGACGTGCTACGCGCACCACAGAGTTTTTTTTGCCCTTAAAGCGGACCTTCAGCCTGAATAAGAGTCTATCATACATATTTCCCCCAGGCTGTACATACAGATTGCTCACATTAAAAATCATCCTACCTGCATCTACTGCATGTTATAAGCCTTTAACCATCCAAGATGGTGGCTCATGGAACGTCAGGCAGCCTGCAAACAGGAAGTGTCTTCTGACTGTGCCGCTCTGCATTCTGGGATTGCTGACCTTTTCATGACCCCAGCTCTGCTCTGTCTGAGCAAAGCACAGCTATAACCAGCCCCCTGCACTTTATTACTCTCTCCTCTCCTCAGTAAGTGTGATGCTTCTGAGTCAAAATGGCTAGGGAATTTGTTTTATAAGAGTTTTGGCTTTTCAATAAACGAGCACACATTACAGCCAGTGAGGGGCCTCCCTCCATTACAACCAATGTGGGGCATCCCTCCATTACAGCAAGTAAGGGGCATCCTGTATTACAATCAGTGAGAGGCATCCCTCCATTACAACTGAGTAAAGGGGGTGGGAGCAGCTCCATCACTATTATTTACACAAAATTATCATCATTATTATTTAGGGCCTGGTTTCCAATTTACCGTCCAGTTTAACCCTCTCATCATCTAAGTATTAAGCACCAAACATGTCCACCCTGTGGTGTGTTCTAAAGTGAGGCTGGCAGCTTCCCAGGTGAGTAGCTCTGACTGCATTGCATGTCCCAATGTTGGGGACTCAAAATTAAGAGTAGGGACCACACTAAACACAGAGTGGCCTTGCCGGGGCAGTGTGGCTTCCACATGTATCTGCAGATATGTGCAACCAAATCTCTGTCTTTCCACATAGCTAGACATGTTTGTTGCTTGATATTTAGTTGATGAGAGGGTTAAACTGGGCGGTAAATTAGTTCCCAGGCCCTGAATAATAATAATAATTTTGTATAAATAATAGTGATTGAGCTGCCCCCACCCCTCTTTATTCCCTCAATTACAGCCTATGAGGAGCATCCCTCATTACAGCCAGTGAGGGGCATCCCTCCCATACAATCAGTGAGAGGCATCCGGCATTACAATCAGTGAGAGGCATCCCTCCATTACAGTCAGTGAGGGGCATCCCCCATTACAGCAAGGGATTTACAGTTACAGCAAGGATGTCAACAAACCTGGTAACTCCTAACTTAACCCCCTCCTATTTGGATTCCATTTGAATCATTTAACCAAAACTGCCCTCAAAGTCACTAATGAACTAGTAACCACCAAGTTTAGAGACCACTACCCCATACTAATTCTTTTTGACCTGTCCTCTGCTTTTGATACTTGCCAATACTTGCTTGTTAGGAATTCCATGCAATTTAAATGGCTTTGCTTTGAACTTTTAAATCAGACATTTAGTGTGTCACAATCCACCAGTTTTTCCTTCATGCCCTCTGTCAGCTGACCACATGGTTCTGTCTGTGGACCCCTACTTATCTCAATTTATACCTATGGTCTTGGCCAATGAGTGAGGACACCCCTAAGTGTGGAGTGTCCTCACTCATGGGAGCCTGCAGCCATCTTTTTGTAGCCCCAGCTGGGGCTGCTACTGACAGGAGAGGACCGGGCAGAAGTAAGTCACAGCAGCTTCTTGCTGCTGCAACCATGGTTAAAGCGGGTTGATAGGCGGCCCATCAACCAGCTTTTCTGTGTTTGGGCCGGATGCTGAACTTGACTGGCGGGGGGGGGGGCATCCATATTGTTGAAGACCCCACACAACCCTTAGCTGAACCTCGATCCTCCAGTGTTTCACGCAAGATTGTGGTGCCTTGAGGGTCTCCAGCAATCAGGATGACATCAAGACCTATGTTCAGTGGTGCAACAACAGGGGGTTATTATGGGTCTGGCATATTATATTAACAGTAAAATATTACTCTTTCTTGCTTTAAAGGTGCTACAAAGCCTATAAGACCTACTTATTTTGGTAAGTCTGCAAGTCTACACATGCCCCCCTACAGAATCAATATGTGGCCCATTCTGAGCCCGAGTGGGCCCTTACAGAGGCCCCGACACTTGCCCTGGTTAAGCATAGTGCTGGCGCCAACCTTGACTGATGAACCCTCTGATTGTAAAGCACCGAGGAATATCTTGGTCTGTCTAAAGATTGTTATTATCATTTTCCAAGTGGAATGAGACCTACCCTTTGACCAACTACCACTTCCCAGGTTCACCTGCTGCTTTGTAGAGTGGCCCACTGGGAATATCAGTAACAAGAAACAGCACATGGACTTAAGTCATGCACTTGGGGTCTAACAACCTGAAGGCCACATATATCCTTAGGGGAGTAAAACTGGGAGAAACACTTGTTGAGAAGGATCTGGGGGTGCTGGTAGATCACAGGCTAAATAACAGCATGCAATGCCAAGCAGCTGCTTCCAAGGCCACCAAGATATTATCATGTATTAAAAGAGGCCTGGAATCACGGGATAGTGATGTCATTTTGCCTCTTTACAAGGCACTGGTGCGCCCTCACCTGGAATATGCCGTTCAGTTCTGGGCACCCATTCATAGAAATGACGCTCTGATTACGGAAAGGGTTCAGAGGAGATCCACCAAACTAATAGAAGGCTAGAAGGATCTTAGTTATGAGGAAAGATTCAGAGAATTAAATCTGTTTAGTCTTGAGGGGAGACGATAAGAGACGTGCATTGCCACAGTGTTCAACTGTTTCCTGCCCCTCCCTCCCAATCATAGAGCACTCCATGGCTGATTTGGGAGTTTCTAAGGGTTTACAAATGGAAGGGCATCCATTGATCAGTGTCTAATCCTCCTGGTTTGCAGACATTATATAGAGTGTCCCAGTCACATTTGATTCACACAGCTCCTAAAGGACAAAAAAAATGTAATATGCTGTACTAATGCTACACTCAATGTGGTGAATCCAGTAGCTGGCATTATTGTTCTACATTGGCTGGAGTAAATGCTTTATAGGTTGTCTTTTTATATCTTTCTCCAGGTCTGTACTCCTTTGTTGTACTCTTGAACCTTGAAAAAGTGGGGGTTTCCCACGGAGCGCGTGGGGAATAGAGGACACCAGGCCGCAGTGGGGGTTGCTTTCAGCTTTTCTAATGGTGATATTCTTTCATGCTGTTGCTTATTGAGCATGTTTAAATGTCTGTTTTCCTTTTCTGCATAGTGGATGGAATATTTTGCAGTTAGCACTTTGAGGGCACGGACACTTTATATTATTAGCTAGCTAGTTAGCACTTGCACTTTATTTAGTACTTAGCTCATAGCCCATGATGAACTCTGTCTGCACTTTCTTGGCTGGTAAATCCCCTTTGTGGATTATGACATTTTGATTATTTGTTGTTAGTGTACTTTTAAAGCAATAAATACATTCATTTAATGTGCAATGACTGTGATCTGTTTGCCTGGGGTTTTGAAAAAGTCTTGACCAACGGATGAAGTGCAAAAGCCTTCTGAAAGAAAATAGACAAGGCAGAAACCTGCCCCTTCAAGGTACTAAGCTGCAGACCAGCATCCAGTCCAGATTGAAGAAAATCCAAAACTCTTGAAACAGAAAAGACTCTGCAGGGCAAAGACCTAGCCTCGCACCAATCGATGTAGGTTCTATAATAGATAGCAGAAGACGACCTTTTCCGAGCACAAATAAGAGTCTTAATAACCGAATCAGAAAGACCTTCCTCCTTCAAGATGGAGGTTTCAGCAGCCAAGCCGTCAAAGCCAGCGTTGGTAAATTGGGGTAACGCAGCCGACCCTGAGTGAGAAGATCCGGCCGCAGAGGAAGTTCGAATTGGTCCACTGCCATCCGAACGACGTCCGCGAACCACATCCTTCTTGGCCACCTTGGAGCCACGAGAATAGCAGAGACCCCTTCCAGAATCAACTTTCTTAACACTCTTCCTAGCAAGGGAATCGGAGGGAACAGATACAGGAACCCCAGTTTCCCCCAGCTCAGAGACATGGCGTCCACCGCCAGAGCCAGTGGGTCCTGAGACATTGAGGTCGGAAGTTTGTAGTTGTGACGAGAAGCAAACAGGGTGCCTGGGGTTTCCTTTATTGTGGTTGCTGGGGCCACATTATATATAGAGGTTTGCCTTTGTTTTTCCTTTATTGTTGTTGTTCACTGAAACCCAATTGAACATCTCAGCATCTTACATAATATAGAGAAGAAAACTGGGTGAAGAAAAAGAGTCCATTGGCACTCATATATCTAAGGAAGAATTAAGTTGTTTTATTCCTCCACGATGGAATAAAACTGGACTTCAGTGGGTAGATTCGAGTTCCTTGGATACAGTACAAGATGGGTTTCTTCTTTTTTTTTTTTTATAAAATTTTATAGAATTTACAATTCAGACAAAAAGTATAAAAACAATAAGCACATATTTATAAACCAAACCAACAGAAGGTGCTCCACAACTGTTTAACAGGGAAACTTCAGTCTCTGAGTAGGTCATTGAGAGACCCCCGTCGACTAAACATAACTATTGTTCATGCATGAGAGTAATTTACTTTTATGGCAGAAAGGATTGGAGCTGGAGCTGGGCTTGGGCCGAGTTTTTTTTTTACTAGTAAATCCTCCAGCCTATTACAGACTGGGAGTAACTGATAGCCAAAGTTAGACCCTGGTGTTCAGACTGCTTCCTCCGAGGGTCAATCACACTAAAACCAGAGGAAGTAAGTAACAGGCAATAGGAACTTAAGAGAGACAGGGAGAAAGAAAGGAGAGAAAAAGCAAAAGGAAGGCCCTAGACTAGGTAAGAGAGGAGCAAAGGTATAGTAGATAAAGGAAAGGGGATAGGATGTTGAGGGAAGGGGTAGGGAGGCATGGGGTATTGCCTGGAGAACTTCTGCCCACTCCACAAAGACATCTATGTGGGTCTCTAGCTCCCTAGCAAGTCCTTAAAATCTTGGGATTCCCTAAAGATCAGCCAAGAGTTCATCCATTCTTTTATTGCTTTCAAGTTCTCTAAGGTTGGTGGGGTCTGCGAACGCCAGTATCTGGAGATGACCGCCCGTTCGGGTGAAAGAAAGTGGCGTAAAATTATTTTCTTAATTTTGCTCACGGAATCCGGAATAATATATAAGAACAATTTGTGGGATGTTAAATATGCATAGTAGTTTTTTAATGCAGCACTAAAACTTTGTTCCAGAAGGTGTGTATAGAAGGGCAATATGTAACATCATCCCTGGCGCCCCTCCGCATCTCTAACACCTTTTGTTCCCACATATAAGACTCACCAATACAAAAGGCTAGTCTTTCCCTAAACACTGCTTCGACTGTAGCCACTTGAATTCCAAGAAGGAAATCAGCAATGGTTTATCCTTAAAGAGCAGAGAATGGCAAAAGCAAGGCAGCAATGAGCTCATCTGAAGCTTGCCCCCCATGTGCCTCTCCTTGCGTGTTGCAGGTCTCCAAAGTTCACCCTTCCTTCCATACCTTCATGACCCTGCAAAATGTGATCACATGGCCGCCTGGTCCCATAGTGCTCCCAGCTTGAGCCCAGCAAGCCAAAGTGGTAGCACTGAGAAACTGGAGCAGCCGTGGGATGGGGTGGAAAATGGAAAGTTTCATGTTAAAAGGTCATCTGAGAGCCTGGATCATATAGTTGGTAAATAATGTTTATTGGGTGCGTCAGTTAAAGCGGACCTTCACCCTGAATAAGAGCCTATCTTATATGTTTCCCCCACCCTGTACATACAGATTGTCCACATTAATCTGGACCTTCACCCTGAATAAGAGCTTATCTTATATGTTTCCCCCACCCTGTACATACAGATTGTCCACATTAATCTGGACCTTCACCCTGAATAAGAGCCTATCTTATATGTTTCCCACACCCTGTACATACAGATTGCTCACATTAATCCAGACCTTCACCCTGAATAAGAGCCTATCTTATATGTTTCCCCCACCCTGTACATACAGATTGCCCACATTAATCCGGACCTTCACCCTGAATAAGAGCCTATCTTATATGTTTCCCACACCCTGTACATACAGATTGCTCACATTAATCTGGACCTTCACCCTGAATAAGAGCCTATCTTATATGTTTCCCACACCCTGTACATACAGATTGCCCACATTAAAAATCATCCTGCCTGCATCTACTGCATGTCGAGTCTTTAAACATCCAAGATTGCAGCTAATGGTGCATCAGGCAGCCTGCAAACAGGAAATGTCTGACTGTGCCGCTCTGCATTCTGGGATTGCTGTCCTTTTCCTGACCCCAGCTCTCATCTGTCTGTGCAAAGCACAGCTATAACCCCACCCTCCTGTACTTTATCCCGCTCTCCTCAGTAAGTGTGATGCTTCAAGATGGCAGCCCAGAGGGCGAAAATATAATAAGTGACTAAAAACTTAAAATATATTAATGTTAGATGCTGTGGAATAGTTTTTTAAGGGTTTGGTCTTTTCATTAAATCACGCTGCAGTTTAAGGTTTAGGCGATACGGTAGGTGGATGATCTCCAGGTGGATGTAGGCTTACCATACACATCATATCTCAGGGCACCTTATACTTAACGCTTTCCATTAGTGCACAGTCTACTGCCTTTTTGGTCATGTGATTTCATGGTTAAGGTCATAGGGCAAAACACTGAGTTCAATCCTTAGGCAAACGTTTCGCTTTAACTCAAAAAGTGCATTTATCTTCAGAACAGGAAGACCCAACCTGTATCTTGGGAGCCCCATGTGGTTCTCAGACCCCTGCTGTGTGGTGCGCATGCTCTCTGCTGGACTATATGGTCGGATGGTCAGCTTCCTAGCCCACTCTCTGCTTTCCAGTCCCCTTGCAGGGTTATGTGACGACTGCGTCACATACCGGGGATGCGCAGAAGCTGGAAGCAGGGTAAGCTAACACACTTCTATACATGTCCCGCTCCTGCCATTTAGGGACTAGGGAGACCGGTTGCTGTGGCAAAATGATTTGGGGATGGGGCACCTGTGCACATTCTTCCTATTACGTTTTCGGTCTGGAATCCACATAGACTCTGCTTATTCCTTTTTAGAGGATTTGTGCATTTTTCTAATGAATTGGAGAATGAGGGTGAATCTGTGCACACTCTGCCTATAAAAAGGACGTTCCAGGCAAAGGGTTAATGCAGCTGCTTTCTGTTTGCCCCATGCTGGCTGCGGAGCTGCAGTTTTCATTAACCCCATTCTTCATAAGCCTAAGTGAACTTTCTTCCTTGTGCTGATCTCTCATGCTAGGATGGGACTGCATTTATCTCTATGGGGCACTGTGAACAATTTTGGGAAAGGCTCCACTTCAATAGGGTTTTATCAGGGAATGCAAAGTGCTGGTGAATAAAAGAATCCACCCCTGACAGCCAGCATGTGGCAAGCTGTAAGCAGGCTAATTTAAACCTTTGCCTGGAATGTCCCTTTAAAAAGGCAATAATAAACTCACCTGAAACTTGTCCCATGTGCCTCTGCTCCATTTTCACCAGCACACTGAAGATGCTTTAGAAGATCTCCAAATATTACAGCTCCTTTTCATTTTTCCAAAGACCATTCCCCAGATATGGTCACATAGCCATCCCTGCTCCTTTAGTGCTCCCAGGGTGGGCGGGCACGGCAAGTGGGACCATTGTGGCTTGCGGTAAGGGGCAGATTTGTGCAAGTTAGTGGAGGAAAGGAAAGGGGGGTCAAACAAATAAAACCTGCTACAGCATCTACAGGAAACGCAGGAGAGAAACATGCTTTAGGTGATCTTGCTAGAGTATTATTTCCAATGCCTGGATTGTCCTTTTAATTTTGTGGGGGCCTGGTAGAGGGTGATTTTCACAAACACTGAACTGACAAGTTTAATGCGTTTGCATTCTTTACTGCATATTTGTGGTTTTAAAGTGGACCAAAACTCAGGATTTTGACTATCCTGGGTTTTGGGCCTTTCCCCGGGAGCACCCCGCTGTGTGAAACCCCCCAGATCGCCCAAACTCACTCACCTATTCCCGGTCCCACAGTGGGTCTCAGAGTAGCGGCATCCTCCGCTTCCCTATAGCAGGGAGCGTGCCCGCATCGGCCATTAACAAATGAGCTGCCGCAGGCACACTTCCTGTTAGAGGGAAGCGGAGGATGCGGCAGTCAAAGCAGCTGCCCTTAGATGCGCCGTAGGACCGGGAAGAGGTGAGCTGGGCTCAGTGTCCAATCGGGGTGCCCCCGGGGAAAGGACCAAAACCCAGGATAGTCAAAACTATTGACTACTCTGGGGTTTGGTCCATTTTAAGAGGTTGTTTACTATTCTGTAAGGGTCATATGGCTTCTCCTATATATTCATGTTGAATGAGGCTCCGGGCCTTCTTAGTGATGAATGTAATGAGAAAGGTTGTGGACCCTTGCATATGTTCCATGGATGATTATGTGTAATAGCAGAGACTATCCAAGACAGCAGTCAAAAGAGGTTAAAGCCATGGTTTATTCATATCATTTTCTTCGGCGCACAGTTCAGTTTGATTCCAGACATCTCAAATATTTACAGAATAGACCCTTTTGTAGCAAACACTAGACGTAAAGCAGCACATAAAAGTCAAGACCCGGCTGAGATTGAGCATATGCAGTTCTGTGACACCTCCACTTCCACAAGCTCTCAGCCAGCTGAATGGAGGCCCAAGTGTTTGAGGCGTAGAAGAGAAACCCTGTTTAGTTTCATGCAAGTACAATATGTGTTCCCTGATGGCTATTAACTTTGTTCAAATACGTCTCATTTGGAGTGTGACTGGTAAAGGTTGGAATTCTTTTTTTAATCCTAATTTACTCAGATATATGAAAATCTGGGTTTAGCCCCTCGAAGTGATAAAGCAGCACAACTACACTCTTACTTGCTCCTGCCTGAAGGACATCCCTGGCTCTTTAAGAGGCGCTATACACAAGTCACTGCTTCGTCATTCATGGTGCATGGTCACCTGATGCCTGGTCCATGGATGGAAACTATTCAGGTTTGATGTGCAAGCCCACTGGGAACCGGCGGCCCCCATGACACCACTGATGACCAGGGAACGTGTATAGGGGCTCAGGTGAGTTATAGTAGCTTCCTGCTGCTGCCATCTTAGGGGAAGCAGGTTCAGGGCTCAGCAGCCCATCAATCAGCTTCCATGTTCTGGTCGGACGCCAAACTCGAACATGGACTTTAGGCTGAATTCCGTGTCTGGGTTTGGGAACCCGAACTTTGCATCACTAGTCACCAGCAATCACGTGAGCCAACCACTTGTGAATGAGGAAGTGGTTAACATATGTTTATAGGATCACTTTACGTCACCCAACCCAGGAGGGGAGTGGGACCATATTCATTTTAAAAGCTACATACCTGAATTACTGTATACATGCTTTTGAAATAAGGGCCTAATATACAAAGTTACATTTTAACAAAATGCAATATGTCGAGAGTCCAGAGGGCAATAAGTGGGCAAATGTTCCTTCAAAGCTGCCAACTTTATTGTTCAGTTAGCAGACAAGAAAATCATTATAACAATCAAATCTATTTTAAGGCACAAAGAGTAAAAGTCCAACTTTAACCAAATTCTCTTTCCATGCTGGACAGAGAGGGCAGTGGTTAGACCTGACCTCCAAATGGAGAGATCAAAGTAGCAGCTTCACACTGTATAAAAACCGTACTTAAAACGTGTATTGTGAGCTTTGACTGAAGGGGTTTTAGTCAGTAAACTTCGAGAACTATCTTTTGATATCATCCAAGCAATTGGGGGAAGGGTGGGGTCTAGATCTTCGAAAAAAGGAAATTAAAAAATAAAAATAAAATCATAATGTTATTTTACAGGCGCAGAACAGCCTGGGCGGCATAGAAATTTTCTTTAAATCATCCACAGGACACCAACCAATGGCACCCAATCCCATGCCTTTAAAAAAGTCAAGCTTGAACCATTTATTTTCCACTTCTTTCCATCCTTAGCTAAAGTGTGGAAAATAGACAGATGTGATAAAAAGGACAGATGTACTACTGCTGATGTCTATCAACTACCCCTGTTCCTTTGACTAGAAAGTAACCAAGAAGAGGAATTGGCATGGAAAGCACGAAGACGAGAGTTGTAAGGGCTATTGGAGTGTCAAAGGCAGGTCTGTAACATAGGAAATAGTCTGTCTACCTGCTTACTTGCCACCATGGCATCATCACCCTGTTCGGGGCGCCAAAATTTGTGTTCTACCCTTTTCTGGCTTCTGGTCTGTATGTGGGTCTGTAAGGTGTAGTAGCCTAGAGAATTCCAATGTTCTCAATAGAAGGGCTCAGGCTGGTCACAGGCAAACAGCTCTGACCAGAAGTGTGGGACCTGAAGGGGAGCTTCCAGGGCCCTGAACTGAATGGCATTCAACCTGCTTGAAAAGAGTAAGAATCAAGATCGACTTATCACAGCTTCTTAGCTCTCTGAGACCTGGATAACCCCCATCATGAAGTGTGCATCGATTTTTCAGCTTTCAGTGTGAGGCTAGTTAATATAGAAATACACGGTAAGCAACAATGAGGCATCAGCAGCAAGGCTTCAGTATACAAGACGCACCAAGAAACATGGCACTTGACTAGTCAAAAAATAATTGTGTGCCCCCCAACCCTTATATACTCGGTATCCATACAGACTGCAGAATGCTCAATGTCAGGGGGGGAAAAGATTGTTTCTTCGCCCCAAAAATTACATGGATTTCAAAAACTATCCTCAAAAGTTTACACTGCAAACAAAAAAAATATAACAAATGTTGACAAAGAAAATTTTAGACATTATATATATATTTATATATTTGACCTCAAACTGATATAGATTTACTGACACATATTTACAAAAATAATCTTTTTTTGTTAAAACATAACCCATAACAGAATGCCAGCTAGAAGCTGAAATCATCATGCCAAATTCACATCAGATACAACAGAATTGAGAGACTTTGGCGTCTCGTCCATTGGCACAACCTTCATTGAAGTCTGTTGCACTTTTGGGGTAGGATTGGGATGGAAAAAGCAAAAGCTCAATGTCCGGTCTGAAGAAAGGAGGTGAAGTTCGCGGGCATGGCCATCTTTGGTGAGACAAAATCGGGCCGGTCTGACCTTTTGATACCCTAAGCTACATTCAAAAACACAGGTCAGCATTAGGTGAGCTAGGTGGTACCACCACCACATCCGAGGTAAAGACAGTCCACGGACTTCAATTTAGCTTATCCGCTGGTCGACTTCAAAGCTTGAACTGGAGTTGATCCAGACATTTAAACGTCGAGTCCAGAGCCAGATTTTTGTACAGGAAAGTGCTGCAAATTCAGTATCCTACTCCAATGCATCCAAATTATTCCCCTACAAAAAGTGAGTCAAAACCCACCCTCAACCGTAATAAAAGCTTGGACGCCCAGAAGGTCATCTTCAGCTAGTGTTGTATAAACATTATACATAAGAAAATGCATTCTCAATGCATGGTCACGCAAGTATGTACATGGAGGTTGGTGAAGGCACGCACACGCACATCCGCAGTTGCAAACAAACACATACATAATACATGAAAGTGCTGGTATCTGAGTGAATTTGTGCATAATGCCAAGTCACTGCTGTGCAAAATTCACAAGGCCAATTGAACATTTCTACTCGTAAAAGAGAAAAAAAAATCCCAAAAAGTTCCAAGGGGTAAAAATTGCTTACATTCCAAGGCTACAAAGAAGAGGAACACTTTTGGTTGATCGGTAGACAGTCACTGCTTTATGCAGTGATAGGAGAGTTAAAAAGTCCTTTATTTTTTGTTTTTTTTAACCTTAAAAATAAAATGCAAACGCGTCTGACAATCTGCTCCTCTGGAGTCATGCCTTTAGTTCGCTCTTGAAGAGCTACCTCAGTTATTTCTAAAAAGTACTGCAAGGGTCATAGGAGACAAAATGGAAATATCTTCAGCCCCCTCGCCTTCGTTTCCAACACCAAATTCCTGGAAACTTGATTATTGGGTTTAGCAGAGACAGAGAAAAAGAAAAATCAAGAACTTTCAGTTTTCGACATCAAGCCCGAAGGACAAACTTTTGGTAATTCCAGTTAACAGAAATGCAAAGTCTTCCAAGCTCTTTGTTCAGCCGATTCCGCTTTGGTCAGTTTTTCAACCCAAAAATACAAATCGACAACCTACAATTCTTCGGTCGAAGAAAAAAAAAAAAAATAAGGCCACACACTTTCCCAGAAGTGTGCAGCGTCTCTAATGTTCAGCATCCATGGCATCCAGGTATTTTGACTCGATTATTTTGGGTAGTAGGTTATATCTGAGGAAGAAAAGAAAGCAGGGAAATGTGGTGAAAATGTGCTCTGCTCTTCTGTAATGTGCTAGGTTAGGAAACTCAATATTAAACTGATTTATACCGGCCTGTGGAGTCCCTAATGATCTTGAAGATATTTGATGTGTCATTTACTAAAAGCAAACTTAATAGAGAAAATGCATGTTCATGGGAAATCTCACTAATGTACATCAAAAAGTCCTAATCAATAAATGCATAAGCGAGGGCAACTTTTCTTGCTTTGCTGTACTTCAACCGATTATTTTGCAATTTGTGCCAAGTAAAGTCACTCTGTTTCCAATATCACTTTTATGCAGGTGACATTCTCGCCAGCCCAAATCTCCATAACATCCTATCTCTCCTTGTTAATGGTCTAATATTTCTTCCTTTAGGTCAGGGATGCACAACCTGCGGCCTGTATGGCTGTCACCTTTGCCTGCCTCCACCGACCTCTACTCCTGTTACCTCACTGCTTCGGCTCGCCTTTCTTCCTACTCCACCCTACCCTACCTCTGCTCACCTTACTTCTTCCTACCTTACCTCTGCTCACCTTACTTCTTCCTACCTTACCTCTGCTCACCTTACTTCTTCCTACCTTACCTCTGCTCACCTTACTTCTTCCTACCTTACCTCTGCTCACCTTACTTCTTCCTACCTTACATTGGCTCACCTTACTTCTTCCTACCTTACCTCTGCTCACCTTTGTTCCTACCCTACCTCTCCCTGCCCTATTTCTGTTCACCTTACTTCTTCCTACCCTACCTCTGCTCACCTTACTTCTTCCCACCTCACCTCTCCCTGCCTTACCTCTGCTCACCTCACTTCTTCCTTATCACCTTCCCCCTGCCTTTCCTCTGCTCACCTCACTTCTTCCTACCCAACATCTCTCTGGCTTACCTCTGCTCACCTCACTTCTTCCTTATCACCTTCCCCCTGCCTTTCCTCTGCTCACCTCACTTCTTCCTTATCACCTTCCCCCTGCCTTTCCTCTGCTCACCTCACTTCTTCCTTATCACCTTCCCCCTGCCTTTCCTCTGCTCACCTCACTTCTTCCTACCCAACATCTCGCTGGCTTACCTCTGCTCACCTCACTTCTCCCTACCCAAATTCTCCCTGCCTTACCTCTTCTCACCTCACTTCTTCCTACCCAAATTCTCCCTGCCTTACCTCTGCTCACCTCAGTTCTACCTACCTAACCTCTCCCTGCCTTAGCTCTGCATACCTCACTTCTTCCTAACCAACTTCTCCCTGCCATACCTCTGCTCACCAAACTTCTTCCTACCCAACTTCTCCCTGACTTACCTCTTCTCACCTCACTTCTTCCTACCCAAATTCTCCCTGCCTTACCTCTGCTCACCTCATTTCTACCTACCTAACCTCTCCCTGCCTTACCTCTGCTCACTTTTCTTCCTACCTTACCTTCTTCCTACCTTACCTTTCTCTTATGTTTCCTTTATCTGCCTTTCCTCTGCTCACCTCCCTTCCTCTTACCCGACAGCCTCATCTTCCTGCAGAGGAGTGCGGATCATGCAGCCCACCGTGCAGAGAAGAGAGAGAGTACAAAATGTAACACGCCCTATTACACACTCCACAGCCCCCAGTGTTCAAGCTTTAAAGTGGACCAAAACCCAAGTTTTTCATTCACCTGGGTTATGGTCCACATCTCAGGGGCATCCCAAATCAGTGTAAACCTTCCTCCCTCTGGATCACTGATAAAACTAACATAATCACTGTTCCAACAGCACATGCAAGGGTCGGGCAGCCAAGGGCCACGCCCACATGCTTCAGAAGAGAAATAATGGGGTAAAACTCTAGCGCGTTATCTCAGCCATTTATTCTTCAATTTAAAAACGGAAAGCAGTTTAGGACAGTGCCAAATGTAGCCCGACATGATGGTCTAACAATTGCCATGGTCTGAAATATTGCTTTAATTTGAAGAAAAAAATAATAGATAGGGCATGAAATCTAACATTCCTTTCCAGGAGGTGAAATAATAGATATTTTCTTGAACCAACATGGAATTGATGTCAGTCATCAGATTCCATACAATGCCTATGTTTGATAAAGTGTGGTCACCATGGATTCTAAATTACCTGCCAGTTACTGCAGACAGCTACCTTTTATTTCAATGATTTCCTATAGCTATCAGACGGTCCTGCCGCCATTTTTTCTTTCCCGCTTGTCCTTTCCTTTTCATCTTTTGAGATGTTATTGATATTTTAGATGGTTCCATCTATATCTATTATCTAACAATATGTGGTCCAGGACTACCACTATTGTGCACCTTTATCTAAGTAGGGGCACAAATGTTTATAAAAGAAAAAGGACTACTTGAACAATTGTTGGGAAAGCTGGTGATGGAACGTCGACAAGGGTTTTACTTCACGTTTTGCCTTCACATGGGTAACCTTGCATGCCTTTATTTGTGGTAACAAAGGTAAGTGAACTCTGGGCCCAATCGGGATGCCAGCCCTGGAGTTTTTTAATAACCACCCCATCAAGAAATTCAGTTATTTTTCAGGGCTGTCTGACCACTGCTTAGCCTGCCACCTCTTCCCAGGAGCAAGCCCGATAAAGTTTTTTTTTTTTTTTTTTTTTTAAATATCCTTAACCCTTTAAATGCCAAGCACGTAGTTTCTACGTGGTTGCTTCTCCTACCGTTAAGTGCCAAGCACGTAGAAACTACGAGCCTGGCATTTCCTCCAAACAGTTAAAAAATAGAAAAAAAAAAACGCTTACCTCCGGTATCCCCGTGAAGCTTGGGGTCCCCTCTTCCTGCGGGGGGCATCCGATCGCCCCCCCGTCGTCCTCCGTCTTCAGGAGGGGGCCCGAAACCAGCCGCCCCCCCCCCCGTTTCCAGCGCTGACATCGGCGCTGTAAAAAAAAACAAAAAAAACAAACTGTCATTTACTCACCTCCGCGCCCGAGCCTTCTGTCGGGTCTCCTCTTCACCAGGGAGGGGTCCGATCCCCCCCCCTGGGCTGCGCAGTCTTCAGGTGAGGACCCTCTTCCGGGCCCTCACCTCTAGTAATGGCGGCGATGGCCGCCGCCTCCTAGCCACGCCCATTGTGGGAGGAGCGGGATGACGTCATCCCGCTCCTCCTATACCCCCTCCGAGCTCCGGCATCTGTCAGATGCCGGTGGTGATCGGAGCAGGGCGGGTGTCAGGTGAGAAGGCTCCGATCGGAGCCCCCTCGCCTGTCACCCGCCCTGCGCCGATCACCACCGGCATCTGTCAGTGACAGCGGCGCGGGACGCCGGATCGGAGGTGAGTACAGTGTAAAAAAAGAAAAATAAAGATTTTTTTTTCTCTGTGTCTGTGTGATTTTTTACTTTTAACCCCTTGTGAACTGGTAAGGGGTCCATGACCCCTATACCAGTTCACAAGGCTGGGGGGATGGCAAGCCACCTGCGCTAGCGGGTGGCTTGCCATCAACCCCTGGCACCCCCATTACCAAAGGGTTTTTAACCCTTAAAAATAAAAAAAAAAAATGGGGTCCCCCTCCCCTGCGAGGGGGGACCCTATGTCATTTTTTTTTTTGATTAACCCTTTGTGTTCTGTCATCCAGCAGCTATAAAAGGCTTCTAGCAAGTGAGCAGAAGCCAGTGATCGCCGAGGGACAGAGTGCTCCAGGATGGATGGGAGGTGAGTACAGTGTAAAAAAAAAAAAAAAAAATTAATAAAATATTTTTTTCTCTGCTTGTGTCTGTGTGATTATTTACTTTTAACCCCTTGTGAACTGGTAAGGGGTCCAAGGCTGGGGGGATGGCAAGCCACCTGCGCTAGCGGGTGGCTTGCCATTAACCCCTGGCACCCCCATTACCTGCCTCCCCAAAGGCCAGGGGGGGGCAGAAGAGCCCGGGCCCACATAGGCTATGTGGGCTCGTAGGCTGCAGGGTGGGGGGGCCACAAAAGCTGGCCCCCCCACTCTGTGCCTACAAGCCCCCATAGCTGGTCCCGGGCTGGTTACTTTGGGTAAGGGGGACCCCACGTCAATTTTTTTTTTTATTTTTAAGGGTTTTTAACCCTTAAAAAAAAAAAAAAATGGGGTCTCCCTCCCCTGGGAGGGGGACCCTATGTCATTTTTTTTCTCGATTTAACCCTTTGTAGTGTGGATGGTAGTTGTATTTTTTTTGTGATTGTTATAAAATACTTGTTTCAGTTAGAGGGGTCTCCTGGGCAGGAACGGGGGGCTACCGATAAATATGTGGTACCGTTCTAATCGGTAGAAATGGGGCTTTCACATGCAATATGATTTTCCTTAATAAAATACATTTTTTATTTAAAATAAAGGAGTCAATTTTCTAAAAAAATTTATTTATTTATTTATTTATTATTTTTACTTAATAATATTGTTAAAAAAAAAATTTACAAACAAGACATTTCATGTTAAAGCCTAAACTCTGCTGCTGCAAAAATATATATATATAATTTTCCTGAAAGTTCCAGCAAAAATGGCGCAAAACATGGCGCAAAATGGGGAAAAATGGCCTGTCAACAGAGGTTGACAAAATCTCAAGTAGGCTGGCAATTAAAAGGGTTAATAGTACCTATGCATGTTGGGTATTGTTCTGTTCGGGGGACCTTGCGCTTTCAGACTTAGCTTGTTTTTTCTGGTTTGCATATTTATATTTTAGGAAAAGGTGTTTTTTATTCAGCTTTTTTATAAATTTTTTAGGGAAACCCTGCGCAACCAAAGAATTCTTTGAGGTAATAATTCCAGAAAGATGAGCCCACTAGAACAAGCTGGGTACCCTTAGAAAGCTTAACGTGTGTACTTTCAGGGAATATATGGTTTATGGGGGATATTCCAAATGTCAAGGGTTGTTTTGGTTGAAAAATCGCAAGGTGCGCACTTTGTCTGCAGAGCTGAAATTTTCAAGTAAAATTACCGTTACGCACATGCTTTACTTTGGGGTGTTTGGCAACTCTTCCCTTGACAGTAGCTATGCATGTTGGGTATTGTTCTGTTCGGGGGATGTTGCGTTTTCAGATTAAACTTGTTTTTTCTTGTTTGTATATAGTTTTTTTAGGAAAATGTGGCTTTGATTCTGCTTTTTTATCCTTTTTTTAGGGAAACTCTTTGCAACCAAAGAATCCATTGAGGGATTACTTCCAGAAAACTATGGCCACATCAACAAGCCTGGTACGCCTAGAAAGCCTGAGGTGTGTACTTCCAGAGAATATATAGTTTGTTGGGGGTATTTCAAATGTAAAGGGTTGTTTTTCTGGAAAAACTGCAAGGTGCGCATATTGCGTAGCACAGTTGTATTTTATCTGAAAATCCCCTAAAGCGCTGTTTCAGTTTGGGGGAGTCTCCTGGGCAGGAAAGGGTGTCTACCTATACATATGTGGTACCGCTGTAACCGGGAGAAATTGGGATTTCACACGCAATAAGATTTCATTGACAAACTAACATTTTTTATTACAAAAAAAACTACAATATGTAAAAATTTTTTTTTTTTTTGCACATATTTCACCCAAAAATATTGAGAATACACCTAAAAAATTACAAACAAGACATTTCATGTTAAAGCCCAGACTCTGCTGAAAAAAACAATATATAATTTTCCTGGGAAATCCCTGGAAATCCCTTCAAAAATCACATTTGAACATGGGGAGCGCAAAATAGTGCGGCAACAGAGTGTGACAAAAACTCCAGGTAGGCTGGCACTTAAAGGGTTAAAGTGACAGTCCTTTTTTTTAAAAAAAAAAAAGGGGGGGGGTCTCCACCGCTGGGGCCACACCCACCTGACACCTTTTGGGATTACCGATTGGCTGATCTCAATGCGCAAACGCCAGCTGGCTGAGCCGGGTCCCACACCCAGACATTCAGATAGGCTGAGAACGGTGGCGTGCACAGCTTCAGGGAAGCCGGGGATGCTGTGGTTGGCAATAACCACATTACGGGAGCTGCCAGGAAAGTTTACTGGTAACTCCGGGGGAGGGGGGGGGGGGGGGGTATCCCCCTGTAGGATGCCCTGGGTGCAGGCCCTGGAATCTAAAAAATTCCGAGCCAAGATGGTTTTGCTCTGCTTTAATTGCCCTGGAAAAGCTTTCTGGGTTCCGCAGCTTAAACCAGAACACTTATAAAAATAAAACACAGAGCATCAAAACTAGGTTGATGAGATGAAAGGTTGTCCCAAAGTGCGTGCACTTCACACTATAATGTGATCAAATCCAATCCACCAACAACAATATGGACTCTTACCAACTGTAGAAAAGAAGAAGGCTTAGGAATATTCAAATAAGGCCAGAAGCAATTCAGGTAGGTCCCCTTTAAGGCATACACTCACCGATGCATTCAAATGTGGCCACAAGCAATTCAGGTAGGTCCCCTTTAAGGCATACACTCACCGATGTATTCAAATGTGGCCACAAGCAATTCAGGTAGGTCCCCTTTAAGACATACGCTCACCGATGATAACAGAACCACAGAGGTGTAAATTTCATATACCATAAACCAGAAATGGAAAAAAGCTAATCTAGCATAATTCCGTAAAATTCCAGTATTTAATCAAGTTTAAAAACAATCACACTCACAAGAAAAGTTGCTCAACAAGCATAAAATGGGTCTAGCAGTACACAGCCCTGGAATCCGACAGCCAACAGGGAGGCAACACTTCAAAGACTTGGACGAATAAACTTAAGGATGAACTCCGCCACTCACCACCGCAGACGTGTTACGTCGCCGCTGGGCAACTTTAACAAGGCTAGTGGTGAGGCAGAGTGGCAAGAGTTATATAGCAAGTGTATTAATTAGAGACTTACCCAGAATGCCAAATCGGTAACGCCTCATGATCGCGCAATTGTGCTCAACTGGTGTACGCTAAGCTAAGTTGTACAGGCGCCAGAAGGAGGGAGGTCATGTGACCTGAACTCGGTTACATCCCCCCAATGGAACGCACTGTCTTTTAGACAAGTGTGCCTGATCGAAACATCTGGTCACGTGGTCCAATCAAAGCACAGGAGCACATCTACAACAAGAAGTGTAGAGGCTCGTTCATGAATGGAGCCAACGTAATTTTAATCAGCATATCCGGTCACATGATTGGAGGTCACGTGATCGCAACTACAGATCACGTGGCCTAGTATTCAAAACAATGCTGGAGCGCAACCAACCGCTCCAATCAGAGGCCATAATAACCTCCATGGGGAAAATAAAAATACACAATTCTCTTGATTACTCACCTGTAGAATTGTTCTTACGGTGTACAGCACGGCTTGCTTCATTTCAATTCTTTACATGTGGGTAATCCGCCACAGGTGGCGCAATCGACTGCAGGAAGACTTGTGGCCCCTCCCGGCCCATAAAAGGGCCAGAATTACCCAGAAGACCCCAGTGTTTGAAAGCAGTAATGCAAGAAGCCAGGAGGCAAGGACCATGTTAGTAAAACACAGCCCACTAAAAGGAAAAACTCTCTCAACAAAAATCACCATAACAAGGTAAAATAGAACAACGATAACAAGGGTGGAATGAAGCAAGCCGTGCTGTACACCGTAAAAACTATTCTACAGGTGAGTAATCACAGAATTGTATTTTTCCAGGTGTACAGCACGGCTTGCTTCATTTCAAATCTTTACATGTGGGACATCCAACAGCAGTGTCCAAAAAAGAAGGGTGGGAACCCCAGAGAGCAATGGCAGGCAGTTCAAGCCACTACCGCCTGAAGCACCTTGCGGCCAAAAACAGCGTCAGCTGAGGCCCTAACATCAATTTTGTAAAACCTGGAAAAAGCATGAACCGAAGACCAAGTAGCGGCCTTACAAACCTGTTCAACTGAAGCCTGGTGCTGGAAGGCCCAAGAGGCACCAGTAGCCCTAGTGGAGTGAGCTGTAACACGGAAAGTGGGTTCCTTCCCCTTGGCAGAGTATGCTTGCACCACCACCTGTCTAACCCACCTACTGATAGTGGATTTGGCTGGAGGCAAGCCCTTCCTAGGTCCGGAAGGAAGGACAAAAAGAGAATCAGACTTCCGAAATGACTCAGTGGCGACCAAATAATACTTGAGTGCCCTGACCACATCCAGAGAATGAAGGTTCCATTCCTTGGAATTAGCAGGGCAAGCCAATAGGAAGGTAAGACAATGTCCTCATTGAGATGAAAGGCAGAAACAACGTTGGGCAAGAATTCCGGCTTAAGACGGAACACCCGTCTGAAAAACACAATGAGAAGAAAAGGTGTCAGAACCGAAAAACACTACAATGAGTATAAAGCCGCCCGCGAGGGCACTTACAGACCACGGTAAGTAAGAACGTCACGCGCGCGCGTGACCTGACAACATGGTGCCGAGTACCTCGAAGGGCAAGCCAGAGCGCGCTGTGACGCGGAGCGCGCCAGGCCAGGCCCCGCCCTCCCGATGGGCGCGAAGCCCAACAAGCAGCCAATGAGGACGCAGAAGCTTCTGAGGTAACACTCTTGCATTTGCAAGAGTAAAAAGACAAGTCAGCACGGCGGCTGACACCACATGTACTAGTCCAAAAGACATTATAAAAGGCCATATGCACGTAATCATGATACACTGACACCCACCCCCCCTCCTTTCTTTCCCCCCGAAGGCTACAGGGAGAACGAGGGAGGATGGCGGCCCTTTGTACAGGGCCCACCGCTACCGGGGCATGGGACAATAATGCGGGAGGGGCATCCCATAAAGGCTCACCATCAGCCTATACCGCCTACCCTTTGGTGGAGGACTGAGGTGGAGCAGCGCTCCATAAGCACGCATGGTGCCGCCTACCTTCACCCGACCAGCGCAACCCAGGCTGGGAGGCACATCACACAAAGGACGGAATAGTCCAACAGGGCCGCAGGCTAATAACGACGCTCACCTGCGAGAGAGTGATAACTTCATGTGTTTGCAGTCATCACTGCAGAGAAATCTGGGGATTTGTGGGAGGTCCCTGGGAATTTGAGGGGCCGGGAGGAGCCTGTTTTGCATGTCTCTGCAGTGCAGCACCATCTGGCGGAGGATAACCCAAGTGTAAGTACTATATCTGGAGCAGGACGTATTGTATACTAAGAATAAGGACCTGCCCACTAGAAGATTCCTCGAGTCCAGCCACCACGAGAGGGACTGTCTGGCCAGAGGGGACAGAGCGAATTCCTGCTCCAAGGACTCCTAACTCAGAGACGGTCAAGAGATTCAACTGAAGGGGTCTCATGTGGAACTGAGCGCAAGGCACAGCCTTGAAGCAAGGCACCATGAGACCCACGAACTGCATCCCCAGACGGATGGAGGGATGAGGGCAAGCCGACAAGGCCCGCACCTGCATCTGAAGGCCCTCCACCTTCTGCTGAGGAAGAAAAATACCTTGTCCTGAGAAGTATCCAGCGTCATTCCCAGGAAGGATCTTACCGATGAAGGAGAGAGAGAAGACTTGGGATAATTGATCATCCAACCGAAGGACTCGAGGGTGGACACTACCATCCGAGTATCCCTCTCTGCCTGATGCAAAGATGGAGGTGCAATCAAAAGGTCGTCCAAGTAAGCAAGAATGCGAATGCCCTAGCTCCTCAGAAGGGCCATGACACCCGCCAGCACCTTGGTGAACACCCGGGGGGCCGAAGTGATGCCGAACGGCAAGGCCACAAACTGGTAGTGTTGATCCCCCAGAGTGAACCTCAGGAACCTCTGGTGTCCCAGGAAGACAGGAACATGCAGATAGGCATCCTTGATGTCCACAGTGGTCATGAATTTTGTAAAGAACCAGCACTCCAATGTAAAGGTAAAAGTAAATGAGCTTATATTTGTAATCCAAACACCATAAATCGTGCAAAACAATGATTGGTTTCTGGTCGACGTTTCGGGGTGCACTGTGGCCCCCTTCCTCAGGACCAACCACATACAACCAGAACAGGCAGTGAACAGCCATTATATACAAAAAGGGGGCCTACTGGCCCATAACCATTCAAAAATTCGTGCCTGACGTCATCAATGACGTCACCGGCACTCGAAGATTAGCATATCAATAAGAATGTAAATTAATGCTGTAAATGACAATAGAGGGGCCCCTTGAGGTCCCGGCTTACCTCTGCTAGGCGCCCCTGCCAATAGAATCTGCAGGGCACTGCCGCTATTGTCAGCGGGGGGTTGCCAAGCAACCCCATGCTGTCCCCCAATCAGGGAAGGTCAGGCGTGATGTCACAGGTCCCGGGAAATCTGCCCGGTAACCGATGACGCTGCCCAGGAGCCAAATGATTGGCTCTCGGGTGTAGCAGAGCTAGCACTCTATCTCCAGCAAAAGCTTTGCTGGAGGCAGAGCATCAGCTTCTGCACCCGACCCCAGTGCGGCGGTGTCTTAAAGAAGAACGCAACTGCAGGATATTTAAGAAGATTATACATGAAAAACCTATAATACAAAAATAACCATACAACATTTGGAAATAAAAAATATGAAAAATAATAATGTGAAAAACTTATCCTACATAAGGAGAAAGGCCCTTAGGGATGGAAATGGAACACCAATAATTTGCTTGGACTGGAGAATTGGGGTATATACAGCCAGTCCTAAAGATGCCTTACCTTCTTCTTAAGGACCATGGAAACAATGGCCGCAGCACAGACAGGGCGCAGACCGGTTCCCACAGAAGTGAAGGTGTGACAGGCTAGCTGATCCATGCGCCTGTCACCATGATCACGCAAGGAGGAAGTCTCAAGAGACGTCATAACAGAGGCATTGGAGAGCCCCAGAACAGGAGCAGCCACTTCCGGGGGATGGGACCATAGGCGAATAAAATCCTCAGAAAAGGGATACCGTCCGTCCAGACCCCTAGGCACCAACGGCAACCTGTTAGGCTTCTCCCATTCCTTAAAAACCATCTTAGAGAAGTGGCCTTGTTCAGGAAAATACAATTATGTGAAAACTCACCTGTAGAATTGATTTTGTAGTATACAGCACGTCCTGTTTCACTAAATTCTTTACGTCTGGGTTATCCGCCACAAGGTGGCGCAGTAGACTGCAGAAAGACCTGTGGCATCTCCCGGCCCTATAAAAGGACAGGAACCTCCCACAAATTCCCAGTGTTACAAAGCAGTTAGACAAGAAGCCAGGAGAATAACAATGAAGGAAACCCCAACCAAACATTTGAACAAATCACCATACAGAGGTAACCAAGAATAATGATAACAAGGGAGGGATGAAACAGGACGTGCTGTATACTACAAAATCAATTCTACAGGTGAGCACTCACAGAATTGTATTTTTCCAAGTATACAGCACGTCCTGTTTCACTAAATTCTTTACGTCTGGGACATCCAAAAGCAGTATCTGTAAAGTAGGGTGGGATCCCCAAGAACGACGGGCAGTTTAAACCACTGCCGCCTGAAGAACTTTGCGGCCAAAAGCAGCATCAGCTGAGGCCCTAACATCAACCTTGTAAAACTTGGAAAAAGTATGAACAGAAGACCAAGTAGCGGCCTTACAAACTTGTTCAAAAGAAGCCTGGTGCTGTAAAGCCCAAGAGGCACCAATAGCACGAGTGGAATGAGCAGTAAGGCGGAAGGGAGTTTCCTTCCCCCTAGCAGAATAGGCTTGCACCACCACCTGACAGATCCACTTGGTGATAGTGGATTTAGCCGGAGGCAAACCCTCCCTAGGTCCAGAAGGGACAAAAAAAAAAAAAGAGCATCAGTCTTCCTGAAAGATTCAGTAGCTACCAAGTAAAACTTCAGAGCCCTGACCACATCCAAGGAATGCAGAGTCCGCTCCTTGGAATTAGCAGGATTAGGACACAATGAAGGCAAGACAATGTCCGGATTGAGATGAAAAGCAGACACAACTTTAGGCAAGAAATCTGGCTTAAACCGAAACACCACCTTGTTCTGGTGTTGCTCAAAATAAGGAGGTTTGATGGAAAGCACCGCCAACTCAGAAACACGCCTGACAGAAGTGATAGCCACCAAAAAGGCTACCTTAAGAGTCAAAATGGGCAAAGCGGCCTCACGGAGAGGCTTAAAGGGACGACCCTGCAGAGCAGACAACACCAGATTCAAATCCCAAACTGGTACCATAGGTTTACATGGCGAACGCACTTGAGAAACCCCCTGGAAAAAAGTCTTAACCAAACGGTGACTGGCAAAAGATCTTTGGAAAAAATTGCCAGAGCTGAAACATGACCTTTGAGGGTACTAAGTTGAAGGCCCAAATCCAAACCATGTTGCAAGAATTCCAGAATCCTGGGAATAGAAAACACCCGACAGGGAAGAGATTTGGACTCACACCAGGCAATGTAAGCATGCCAGACCCTGTAGTAGATAAAGGATGAGGACTTCTTCCTAGCCCTAATCATGGTATCAACAACAGAGGCAGGCAACCCCTTTTCCATCAAGATGGAGGTTTCAGCAGCCAAGCCATCAAAGACAGAGTTTGTAAATTGGGATGGAGCAGCTCCCCCTGAGTGATCAGATATGGATCCTTGGGTAGGACGTACTGATCTACTGCCAACTGCACGATGTCTGCGAACCACACCCTTCTTGGCCAACAGGGGGCCACCAGAATGGTTGGCACCCCTTCCTGGGCTACCTTGCGCAGCATCCTGCCCAACAGAGGAAACGAGGGGGAAGACATAGAGGAGCCGAAACCCCTTCCAAGGCATTGCTAGCGCATCCGTGGCAAAAGCCAGAGGGTCCTGTGACAGAGAGACAAAGAATGGAAGCTTGTGATTGTGACGTGAAGCAAACAGGTCCACATCCGGCAGACCCCAGCGATGGCACAGGGAGTGAAACACCCTGTTGCTGAGGGACCACTCCCCCAGCCGAGACATCCCCCTGCTCAAAGAGTCTGCCTCCAGGTTTTCCACTCCCGGGATGTAAACTGCCGAGATGCAGGGGACATTCTCTTCCGCCCAGGACCGTATCAGGGACACTTCCTTGAGGGCTCGCTTGCTCCGAGTCCCTCCCTGATGATTGATGTAGGTGACCGCCGTCTGGTTGTCCGATCGGATCTGAACCGCCCAACCCCGAAGGTGTAGGTTCAACTGGGAAAGGACCAACCTAATCGCCCGCAGTTCCAGAATGTTTATGGGGGCATGAGCCTCCTGAGGACCCCACTGACCCTGGAACTTCAGAGACTTCCAAAAAACCCCCCAACCTGTCAGACTAGCATCTGTGGTGACAGTCTCCCAGCATGGAGGCAGAAAGGTCCTGCCCACAAGGAAAACCCTGGATAGCTTATATAACAGATGGGCTTTTGGGAATTAAATGCTTCTAAACATACATATCAAAACAAAACAATGAAGATGTTGTAGAACTGTAAATTCAAGGTATTTAAATGTATCTAAACATACACTGGGTACCAGTTACCTGATTGGGATCATTCCTATCATAATGAGAGGGAAGATCATTTTCATATAAGGAAGGGGTGACATGCCGAAGCCACACAAGATGACCAGCTGAAGGACCTGGAGGCCGGTGAAGTAGTGAATCTTCCTCTGCGGGACTCTTCTGATGTAATGGGTTGGTGGGTAGGCCGTCTGTAGGATGGAAAACAGTAACACAGTGAGCCAAACATGCCCTGGAAATATACAATGTAAAGTACATGAACAATTATCTATAAAAGGGCAGGGCAGTTTCTAGAGGGGGGGGGGGGGGGGGGGGAATGAGCCGGGTGACAGGGCTATTCGGGTAGCCTTTATCTCCACTGTTGGTAGTGTCAGCCATTCGCCAGGCCCCTCATATTGACTATGTACTAAGGACATAGTCATCACATATCGTATATATCGGAGGCCCAGACTCTATACACCCGATAATGTGTCCGGGACTCCGATAACATTTCATGTGAAGGCTGGGGCCCTTGTTTTAACTACAGTTTCAAATATAGGTTATGATGGCACAGATCTTGGTTGTACGACAGAATCATTGTTAAAAATGGGGAGCGCGCACTGCTGCATCCCTGGCGTCGTGTACGTGCTCTCACCTCAGTCATTCAGATAGGCTCCCCATTGATTAGAATGATATAGCATGTGGATCTCATTGGACAAGAGCACAAGCATTTGCCGTTGGGAGTGTGACGAATTGAGTTTTTTGAGGCTTTCTTTTTTGCTCCCTTGGGGGAGTGGTTCACACAGCGGGGTATCCCGCTTAGGGCTGAGCAGTGGCTCTGATGGCCGCATCCTCCGTCTCCTCCTAAAAGGGAGTGTGCATGCGCCAGCCATTTGTTAATGGCCGGCGTGGGCACGCTCCCTGTTAGAGGGAGGCGGAGGATGCGGCTGTCAGAGCCGCTGCTCTTAGACGAGCCGTGGAACCGGGAAGAGACAAGCTGGGTACGGGCAAATCTGGGGGGTTTCACCCTGATCGGGATGCCCCCGGGGAAAGAACAAAAACCCAGGATAGTCAAAATTCTAGGTTTTGGTCCACTTTAATATAAGGTAATGTATAAGTAACCAGTAAGCACACTCCTTGAGGTTTACTTTTTTCTATAGCTAAAAATCTGCTTGTGGGTGCATTCAACAAAATAGGGCAAAAATTGCCTTGTACCTTTAAAGTGGACCAACACCCACGGGTGATCGGCCCGGGAATCTTATAGATTCCCGGGCCGATCACCTCCCTCCCCGCGGGACATCAGAGATCGGGATGTCCCGCGGGGTGAAACCCCCCCAAACACCCTTACCTTATCTTCGCCAAGAGGGACGCGCGGGAGGCGGCGGCGGAGGAGCCGCTTGTCCGGGACTGTCAGATTCCTTGTCCGTCGGCGCGGGGAGAGGTGAGTTTTTCGGGTGATCGGGGGGGTTTCACACAGCGGGGCACCCTGATCGGGGGTGCCCCACCGAAGTGGACCAAGACCCAGGATAATCAAAATCCTGGGTGTTGGTCCACTTTAAGGAACCCAGAGTATAAATGCACACCTTACAACTATGATTCGATGCAAAAGAGATTAGTATAACTTAAACCGGACCTTCACCATGATTTATTGAAAAACCCAAACCCTTAAAAAACGTTTTTAGTCAATTACTTATTATTCTTTCCCCCACTGGGCTGCAACTTTGTTAAGGACTTTAGGATATGGGCGCCGCCGTCTTCACGCAGAAGCATCACATACTGAGCAGAGGAGAGTGGGATAAAGTGCAGGGGGCGGGGTTATAGCTGTGCTTTGCTCAGAGAGAGCAGAGCTGGGGTCATAAAAAGGTCAGCAGTCCCAGAATGCAGAGCAGCACATTCAGAAGGCACTTCCTGTTTGCAGGCTGCCTGATGTTCCATAAGCCGCCATCTTGGATGATTAAAGGCTTATAGCATTCAGTAGATCCAGGTAGGATGATTTTTAATGTGGGCAATCTGTATGTACAGGGTGTGGGAAACATAGATAAACTCTAATTCAGAGTGAAGATCCACTTTAATATTGATATGTCATAGACAGATACACAAAATTACAAGTAGTCCCTAGAGACCTTTAGCAAATTGTAGATCCTCTTTAGGGTATAGAAAACATCTGAGTACGGGGACACAGCACACACATGAGATATACAAAAAGATCTATATACAAGATATATACAACCAAGTCTTGGTACTGTTCCAGGATGTGCATATGTGGCAACTGGATGTATTCGCTATAGTGCTAGAGGAGGCAGTACCAAGTATTCAATATGCATGAGGCACCGCTCTCTAATCTTTTGCATCAAATCATAGTTTTAAGGTGTGCATATATACTTTGGGCCACTTTAACCTAAGGGAAATCATTTGTGCCTCTAACTTGTGGTCTGCCATTTATCTGCTGCACCAGCTAGACTGGTATGCCATTCAAACAACCTGCATTCGAGCCTGAAGGCCGGTGTGTCCCGAGGTGTCATGCTAAATAATAAGCAGCCTATAGGAAAGTTGCAAAGTCTAAGCAATGGTTAGGAAATAGTTCTTTTGATGCCAGGGAAGATGACAATGATATCAGATTTATAGCTGACACATATGACTTCCCATTTGGAGGGCAGCCATGATAAAGAGGAGCTGGAAGAGATCCAGACAGTGATAATAAAGAATAATACGGTAAACAAAGGGATGCCAGTGTATACAGCCGACAATTCCTTGCAGCAGCCGAGGCCAAGCAGCTGTGACCCCCAGAATCACACTGCAGCTCAATCCAGGGACGTTTCCTGTGAGAGGATCACCCTCAAATCTTGCACAAAGTTGAACTATGGAAAGTGTTTCGCAAACCAGATCAGACTTCTAGAATGCAAGTAGAGGAGTATAGATAAGTGGAAAGGTTCACTTGAGGTTTGGGTAGGCTTGTTTGCCTGATGATGGTATGTGACAGACTGGGCCTTATGTGAGTAAAATCTCAGGTCAGGACGACTTATCTGACCATTACCAATTAAGAAGTTTGACTTGTAACTGAAAATAAAGTTCAGTATCTATAGGGACCACAAACATAGAAGCCTACATCAGGACCTCGGAGAAAAGAGATTTAGGGATACTGATTACTGAAAGCTGCAAGATGAGTGGTCAGTGTAGCCAGGCAGTGGGAAAAGCAAGCAGGATGCTCGGCTGCATAGCTCGAGGCATCACCAGTAGGAAGAGGGAGGTTGTGATGCCGCTGTATAGAGCCCTGGTGAGGCCACAGCTAGAATACTGTGTGCAGTTCTGACCTTACCTGCAAAAAGACATTATTCAAATAGAACGAGTCCAAAGGCCGGCAACAAAAATGGTAGAAGGACTTAAACTTAAATTGGATTTTGACTATCCTGGGTTTTGGTCCTTTCCCCCCAAGGCACCCCGATTGGGGGTGCCCTGCTGTGTGAAACCCCCCAGGACACTGAGTGCAAGCTCACCTCTTCCCGGCCCCACGACGTGTCTAAGAACAGCAGCTCTGAGCTAGGAAGACACGGACTAATGTGGGGCTTGAACCCACGACTCTGAGATTAAGAGCATCATGCAATACCGACTGAGCTAGCTGAGCTCTGACGACCACATCCTCCGCTTCCCTCTAACAGGGAGCGTGCCTGTGCCGGCCATTAACAAATAGCTGGCGTGGGCACGTGCACTGCTAGAGGTATAGCGGGATGTGTCCGTCGCTCTTAGACGTGCCGTGGGATCAGAAATGAGGTAAGTGAATGGGGCGACCTGGGGGTTTCACAAAGTTGGGATGCCCCGGGAGGGGGCGGGGGGGGGGGGATCTTATAGATTTCCGGGCCGATCGAGCTGGGTTTTGGTCCACTTTAATATGCTCTCATAGAAGTGTAAGGGGAAAAAGAAAATTCTGTGATTACTCACCTGTAGAATTGTTATTATGAGTATACAGTACGTCCTGCTCCAGATAAGATTCATTACACTTGGGTATTACTCCACCAGATGGCGCTGGACTGCAGAGACCGGGAAATTGGCTCCTCCCGGCCCCTCAAATACCCGGGACCTCCCACAAATCCCCAGCATTGAAAAGCAGTTAACGAGAAGCCGGGAGAAAGATAACAGAACCAACTAGTAAGTATAAAAAATAGATAACAATCACCATACAGGGGATCCAAGGATAATGCAAGCCAAGGGTGGGGTGGAACAGGACGTACTGTATACTCATAACAATTCTATAGGTGAGTAATCACAGAATTGTATTATTCTTAGTATACAGTACGTCCTGCTCCAGATAAGATTCATTACACTTGGGACATCCAATGGCAGTGTCCATAAAGTAGGGTGGGATCCCCAAAGGTAACAACAGACAGGTCAGACCACTGCCGCCTGCAGAACCTTGCGGCCAAAAGTAGCATCAGCTGAGGCCCCTAACATCAACCTTGTAAAACTTTGAAAAAGTATGAACAGAAGACCATGTAGCGGCCTTGCAAACTTGTTCAACAGAAGTCTGGTGCCGAAAAGCCCAAGAGGCACCAATAGCATGAGTGGAATGAGCAGTAAGGCGGAAGGGAGGATTCTTCCCCTTAGCAAAATAGGCCTGAATCACAGCCTGACGGATTTATTTGCTGATAGTAGATTTGGCAGTAGCCAAACCCTTCCTAGGACCAGAAGGGACCACAAAAAGAGCATCAGTTTTTATGAAAGGTGCAGTAGCCACCAGATAGTACTTCAGGCACCTAACCACATCCAATGCAAAACCCTCTCCTTAGCGTTACTAGGATTAGGGCACAAGGAAGGAAGAACAATGGCCTGATTCAGATGAAAGACACGACCTTAGGCAGAAAATCTGGCTTGAAGGGAAACACCACCTTGTTCTGGTGTCTCTCAAAGTAGGAGGGCTGGATGGAAAGCGCCGCCAACTCAGAAACACGCCTAACAGAAGTGATAGCCACCAAAAAGACAACCTTGAGAGTAAGAATGGCCAGGGCAACATCCTGCACAGGTTCAAAGGGAGCACCCTGCAAGGCAGACATAACCAAGTTCAAATCCCAAACAGGCAACATAGGCTTACGTGGGGGACGCACATGGCTAACCCCCTGGAAAAAAGCCCTGATCAGAGAATGCTGAGCAAAGGACCTCTGGAAGAAAACAGCCAGGGCAGAGACATGACCCTTCAGAGTACTGAGTTGGAGCCCCAGCTCCAATCCATGCTGCAGGAACTCCAGGATCCTGGGAATAGAGAACACATGACAGGGAAGAGACCTAGCCTCACACCAGTCAATGTAGGCACGCCAAACCCTATAGTAAATAGAAGAAGAAGATTTCTTCCTAGCCTTTATCATGGTATCAACAACAGAGGTCTTTTCCATCAAGATGGAGGTTTCAGCAGCCAGGCCGTCAAAGCCAGAGTTTGTAGATTGGGATGGCGAAAATGAACCTCAGTGACCAGGTCTGGAACCCTGGGCAGAGCGAACTGATCTACTGCCAGCTGCACCACGTCTGCGAACCACACTCTTCTTGGCCACCTGGGGGCCACCAGGATTGCTGGCACCCCCTCCTGAGCTATCTTGCGCAGAACCCTGCCCAACAGGGGGAAAGACATACAGGAGCTGAAAGTCCTGCCATGACATTGCTAGGGCATCTGGATCCTGGGACAGGAAGACAAAGGCCGGGAGCTTGTGATTGTGACGGGACGCAAACAGATCCACATCTGGTTGGCCCCAACGGAGACACCGAGTTTGAAACACCCTGTCGCAGAGGGACCATTCTCCCAGGCGAGAGGTCCCCCTGCTCAGAGAGTCTGCCTGCAGATTCTCCACCCGGAATGTACACAGCTGATATGTAGGGAACATTGTCCTCCGCCCAGGCCAGGATCAGACACACTTCCTTGAGGGCCCCCTTGCTCCGGGTCCCTCCCTGATGATTGATGTAGGCAACCGCCGTCTTGTTGTCCGAGCATACCTGCCCCTACCCCAGAAATCTCCTTGGGCCCCGGTAAGGGAGACCCCCCCCCTCCCCTGTTTGGCTCCACGGTAGGGGGAAGAAAAGGAGCCCTGTCCCCGAAAGGGCCGAGACTGCCGCCTGCGCTGGGGTAACCTGCCTTAGCAAACAGGTCCAGGCGGTCCCCAAACAGGCATAGTCCTTTGAAGGGAAACCCAATGAGAGCTTTCTTGGCAGTGTTGTCAGCAGCCCACTGGCGCAGCCAAACCGAGCGGCATATAGCCACCACTAGGGCAGAGGCTCTGCCACACATCCTAATGGTATCATCCAAGGCAGAGAGAACATAAGTCACAAAAACCTCACAACGAGAGAGAGCATGAAACTCCTCACTAGACACATCATCAGGAGCACCCTCTAAGACACTTCTAAGCAGGGTTCTAATAGCCACAGCTGTAATGGCAGAGGCACAGACCAGGCGCAGCACCGTCCCCACACAGGCAAAGGCATGGGACGCCAGCTGATCAATACGCCGGTCCTCACTATCCCGCAGCGTAGTAGAGTCAGGGGAATGCATGACAGAGGTGTTAGATAACCCTAGGACCGGGGCATCCACCTCTGGAGGGGATGACCAACGCTTAACCACATCAGCAGGAAAAGGATACCTCTTATCCCAACTCTTAGGGACTCCGGGGAGCCTGCTGGGACGCTCCCATTCCTTGAGCACGAGATTATTAAAATGGGCCTGCTCAGGAAACTCTAAACGTGGCTTAGCAGTATGAAACAATTCCCCCTGCTGCCTGGGGGCCCGCAACCGGGGGAGAGATAGACAGCACCTAAAAAATCTCAGCCAACAGCCTATCAGTATCATCTGGGGCCCAGGGGTCAGAGCCAGAATCATCATGACCCCTGGGCTTCTCAGATGACTCCGAGTCAGAGAATAACTCCCCTTCTTCCAAGGGGGTATAACCAGACAGTTCCAAGAACTCATCAGCCTCTATAGGGAAAAGAGTGACATCAGGCGTCAAGTGCTGCTTCTTAGCAGAGGCCTTACGCACCAAGGTATTAGCAAGCAACTTCTCAACACTAGCCAGTCTGGAAGACGACACAGGCTGAGAATCCCCACTGGTATGCAACTCAATGGGAGTCAAATTTAAGCTTGGGGGAGTAGGGGAAGCCATACGTGGCGCAGGCCCAGCTACTGGTAAACCAGGCTGCAGCGC